>SJYX01009212.1:264916-310469 GCA_006410675.1 Oreotragus oreotragus | reverse complement strand
TGATGCTGGGAGGGATTGGGGGCAGGAGGAGAAGGGGACGACCGAGGATGAGATGGCTGGATGGCATCACGGACTTGATGGATGTGAGTCTGAGTGAACTCCGGGAGATGGTGATGGACAGGGAGGCCTGGCGTGCTGCGATTCATGGGGTCGCAGAGAGTCAGACACGACTGAGTGACTGAACTGAACTGAACTGAACCGATACTGGCTTTACGATGTTGCGTTATTTTCTGCTGTACAGCAAAGTGAATCAGCTATACATATACATATTTCTCTTTTTTTTTTGGATTTCCTTCCCATTTAGGTCACCGCTGAGCGCTGAGTAGAGGTCCCTGTGCCGTGCAGGCGGTCATCACGCAGGGTCGCGTATGTGTGTCAATCCCAATCTCCCAACTCATCTGCCCCCTTTTTCCCCCTTGGTGTCTATAACGTTGTTCTCTCCTTCTGCATTTCTGTTTCTGAAAGCTTAAATTTAAGACCTCTGAGTTTTAAAGCATTCTTTTCTCTCCAAAGAAGAGCAGTCTACCAAAATCTGTCGGTTGAGAACTGGATTTTCATGAAGAAGTGAGGTGAACGCTGCTCAGTCGTGCCCGGCTCTTTGCGACTCCACGGGCTATACAGTCCATGGAGGTCTCCAGGCCGGAACACTGGAGTGGGCAGCCTTTCCCTTCCCCAGCAGATCTTCCTGACCAGGAATCAAACCGAGGTGACCTGCATTGCAGGCAGATTCTTTACCAGCTGAGCCACCAGGGTTAGTGAAACTGTAGTATTAATTGAGGATTCAGGTTCCCATTTTTCTAAAAAGTGGAGCTTCACCTCTGTAACTCTGCAGTTTTATCAGGGTGTGTCTGCATGCTTAATTCTTATCAAGGTTGTAGGCTAGGGTGGCTCATGTGTTCAAAGGCGGGACAAATTAAGCCTTTCTTCTCACTATCAACTGAAAACAAATACACCAGAAGTTGAGAATCATGTTTTATTCCATGGACTTTGTGAGGGTTTAAGCCCGGGACGTGGCTTCCCAGATGGCGCTGAATCACTGCTCTGGACAGGTAAGGGAGGAGCTCAGACATATACAAGCTTTTGCAACAAAAATCAGGCAATCAGAGCATCAAAAGATTTTGCTGTTCAGTTGCTAAGATTTTGCTGTTCAGTTGCTAAGATTTTGCTGTTCAGTTGTTCCAACTCTTTGCAACAACATGGACTGAAGCACACCAGGCTTCCTCGTCCTTCACCATCTCCCGGAGTTTGCTCAAATTCATGTCCATTGAGTTGAGAGTGCTATCTAACCATCTCATCCTCTGCCTCTCCCCTCTCCTTTTGTCTTCCATCTCTTCCAGCATCAGGGGCTTTTCCAAGAGTCGGCTCTTCACAGCAGGAGGCCAAAGTATTGGAGCTTCAGCTTCAGCATCAGTCCTTCCAATGAATATTCAGGGTTGATTTCCTTTACAACTGAGTACAAAAGATTTCTGTCAAAGAAGACCAGATAACCCAAGTTAATGAAGTCAGAGCTTTTCTAGCTCTGGAAAGGTGCAAGAGTCGGCTCACAGAAATCACCCTTTGATATGCACCTTAGCTACTGGGGCCAGAATCCTGTTACTCCCCGTCAGGAATCCCCTCAGGGTGCACAGCTGGGGAGAGGGGGTGGGCAACTGCAGTGGCTATGGGCTTGAGGGCTGCAACACCTTTTGTCCGCACCACCCTCAATTTGCTGTCACTGGAAACTTGAAAAAACAAACAAAAGATTAGGAGTCTGGGTGAATGGCAAAGCCACAAGATTCTGCCATCTGCCTTTCTTCCCCTCCAGCTATCACCATGACTACGCACATCCAAACAGCATGGCCAGGCTCAGAACCATGGTCCTCCCCTTCCGGTTCTCCTCACGGTTTTTGACATGAAGTCCTTGGCATCAGACCAGCCAGCCCTTGTCTGAAGCCCCAGGTATCGGTGCACACTGACCCTGCGAGACGGTGGCTCCTGGCGTTGGGGAAGGCGGCATGGGGTCCTCAGGAGACTAGGGTTTCCCCAGTCCAGAGTGATGGGTAAGGAGGAGGAGGAGGGTGTGGTGAGAAGGGGGTAGGGGCCTCTGCACCTGGGGCCCGACGGGACCTGTGTGTACTCCAAGGGCAGCGAGCAAGGCCCCTTCCCCTCACCTCCAGCTGTGGATGCAATCTCAGCCGGTAACTCATGGGAAACAAACACAGCTCACGTTATAAAGTCAAAGTGTGTCAGCCGCTCGGTTGTGTCCGACTCTTTGCTACATCATGGAGTAGAGCCCACCAGGCTCCCCATCCATGGAATTCTCCAGACAAGAACACAGGAGTGGGTAGCCATTCCCTCCTCCAAGTGTCTTCCCAATCCAGAGATGGAACCCTGGTCTCCCGCACTGCAGGTAGATTCTTTACTGTCTGAGCCGCCAGGGAAGCCCCAATTTACAGAAGATTCACTAATCTCTGATTTAAGTTTCCACTCTCCCTAGAGTGCTGGAACCTGAACCTGAATCAGTTTTGGCCTTCCTGGGGGCCATAGGCAGCCTGCAAGGCACAGTGGGGGGCTTCCAGGGGCCGCCTCCCCCGGGTCACCCCCAGGGCACAGAGCTGTACCCCAGCAACCCGGGTCCTGTGCTGGGCAGGGGAAGCTCGATCTGCCATGTCTGTGGCATGTCAGGGGCGTGAACCTCAGAGACACGCTGGAGGCCCCCCCCAAGTCTGACCCCCTGCTTGGGCCCCAGGGAAGCCGGCACCCACCCCCTCGGGTCTCACAGGCCTCTTTGGGCTCCTGCTCGGAGGCGGAGGCAGCTTCTCGCTCCAGCGCCCCCGCCCCCAGATTCCTGCTGCTTCCAGCTGCAGGAATTTCCTTTCCTCAAGGATCAGCTGGAACATGTCGCTCCTACGGACGTTTCTCTGGCTCCTGGTGGTGAAGCAGGGAGCGCTCCTGCTCTGGGTCACCGCCCTCTGCTGCGGGCCAGGAGCTGGTGCTGGGCGGGCAGGGAAGCCCGGACTGGGAACGGGTAAAGAGGACCCCTCAGAAAGGCTCCCCGGCTCCCACGTGCTGAAGCTCACTGATTTCCTCCTGCTCCAAGGGCTGGGCACCCAGGAAGCTGGGACTGCGTCTGCATCTCTGCATGTATCCTCGGTGAATTTCGGACGAAGTAAACTGGGGTCTAGTGCCTTATACGGAAAACCCTGAATCCCAGAGGGCTCCCAACTGCACCCTCGCTGCCAGAGGGGACCGGAGGGGCAGTTCCGGGGAGGAAGGGATGGAGCAGGGGAGGGAGCCCCACATGGGGAGGGCTCATCGGAAGCAGCATGAATCTGCATCTAATAAGCGCTCCTGATCATTTTTCATGAGCTTGGTGACAGTTTTATTACATGGAGGATAGGAAACTCCAGTGGGACGCCAGCTATCCGGAGGAGAGGTCCCAGAATTGTCCACTGAAAACCAAGCGAGTGAATGAGTGGAAATGTGCTCCAATCCCAGTCCTTTAAGACCTGTGAGCAGCAGCAGCATTCACTTGTCTTCCTTAGGTAGTTGGGTCAGCAGAACCACAGCTCTCTGCATCTGCTTAAATATGAACCACAGTGAGACAGAATCAACCCCACATTAAAACTGAGCGACTAAATATAACTCAGATACCAAGTATCTTTGCTTTCATCTGGGAAGACAGCCAAATGACACATGTTTTGGATTTTTTTTTTTTTTAAGGGGAAACAAATTAATTACTTGGTAAATACAGTTTGCTAGGCCAGATTGCTTGGAACGTGAGAGAAAAAGGATAAAGAATGGTTGCTAGTGACTCCAGCAAAGTCTATTATTTAAAAGCTGGTTGCTTTCGCACAAGGGGCAAATATTTGCCTTTTTATCTTGGCCTTAAACGTATTGATGTATTTGAATAAAGATTAGGCTGACAATTAATCAGTATCAACATCTAAGGTTTACTTGAAGCTGGAATTAACTGAAGTCAGTAAACTCTGCCGCAGAGTCAAAAGCCCAGGCCTTATCAAAATGATTGAAAGGTTTGGAGTTTGCAGGATTGATGGGCCTTTCTTGTCTGTGTTTGTTCTCAGCCTCTGAACTAGCTGAGTGGGTGGCTCTGCTCAGGGACCCCACTGTTTGAGTCTTGCCTTTGGTGTTTCTGACCTATTTAAGGAGAGCAAATTTCCGGCCTGAGACTGCTACCCTGAATTCTCCTGAAATACCCCTTCAAAGTTCATTCTCCAGCAGCAGGATGGAGAGTGCCAGCTTGGGACTGGCATGCTGGTAGACCAAGATCCCTTTTCCCAGGCACCCACCAAGGGAGGGTGGTCGCTAGGGAAGGAGAGAAGGGATGAGCCACAGGACCCTTGCGTGTACCACTGCTCCCTACTCACTCTACAGACCCGGGAACAGGGTAAGTAGAGCACAGGGACCCCTTACTCCCGAAGCTTCCAACCCCGTCTTCCACATCAAACCATCAGACCGGAGCCTGAGCCCCTCCTCAGCTTCCTCAGAACCCCCGTTTCCTAAGATATCAACAGATGCCACCCCTTCCCCCCTCAAGGAGGGGCTCTGTGGTTGAAGGGTGCTTGAGACAAATTTAAACAACTGTTTTTCTCTCTTGCGAGAATTCTCAGAACCTTTAATATATTCGTTTACACCGAGAATCTCTTAAGAGGAAAAGAGGTAACCTGTGACATTGAGAAATTTTCGTGATTTTCTACGCATGTGTTTTCCCTTGCAAGGGTTTATAGCAGAGCTGGTAAGAGTTTCACAGACTGGGGAGCCCACTAGAGCAGTTCCAGTTGCCCAGAAACAGGCCAGTTCCTTGCGGGAACTGGTGGAATGGGGAGTCGAGGAAAAGGGGGCCTGGGACCGCTGTGAAGTGATGCTCCTTTGTAGCTGCCCTTGCTGCCCGCTGCCAGTTGTTTCCAGCGGATCCTTGTAACTTGGGGCTGGAGAGGCCGGCCGGGTACGTCAGGGCAGGAAGCTGGGCTGTCGGAGGCCAAGCCCAAGAGTGAGTGCCTCCCGAAACCCTGCCCCGCGGCCCCTCACCTGCCTCTGAGGGGTGGGAGGCATCCACAGGGCCATTGAACGTGGTCCCGGGAGAACCCACGAAGCCCCTGGGACTGGGCAGTTCAGGACGTGCTGCATCAGTCCCGCTCCGGTGAACAGAGGGAAGCCAGGCCGCCGGGCCTACTCGCGGGGACCCAGGAGCATCTGGAGGCAGCGTGATGGCGGAGAGCAGCTGGTCTGGGGACGGAGAAAGAAGGCGACACCGCTTTAAGAAGTGTCCTCGTCTCAGCTAAAACCCGTTAGCTGAAAGCGGACAGGCAGATTAGAAGCTGCGGCCTCAGGTTTCCCAACACTCACGGATCAGCTCCGAGAAGAGCCACAGGGTCTGATGAAGTTATTTTTAAGGCTTCGCCATGGGGAGTCTCCTTCGAGGCATAGGTGATTCAAAAGAGGGCCCTGTGTACAGATTTTATTAGATAACCTCCAAGGCTTATTTTTACAAAGTAGAATGTAGCACTTTGCATTTGCAAAGCAATGAATAGTGCACATATTAGCTGACAGCCCATTTTGGGTTCAAGAGCAACATTTTGTTACTTAAAAATTAATAGCAATGTCACAAAGGGCTTATAAAGAGAGATGGATTACCCCAATTCTGTATAATGCTACGCTTTTATTTGCCATTACTTTAATTACTTAGATATTATTTTATATGTTTTCATTATTTTAAAGTGCCTTGGGAGTATGAAAGATGTCTCACAGATAATGCATTCCACTTTAGCCCGAACAGCCTAATCATAAGTAGCTGTAGATTAATGCATTTATCACTTGAAATTTCTTTTTAATGTTCTGTGAGCAAGTGAAATGGACGTCTCAGAGAAGACGGATACCTCACAAGCCACAGAATTCCTCCTCAGAGAATAGATTACGAACAGTCGTGGGGAAGGAAAAAAAGAAAAACAGTAGAAAGAGTTAACCCCAGTTAAGAGCCAGCGCTGAGCAAACAGCGCACATCCTTTGGAAATGGAATATTTATTCTCCACTAAAGTGGGTCTTCCAATCTCCACGCGCTCACGTTCTTCTCTGTTTCCTGCCAGGTGAGCTGGGGTGACTGTCTGTACCGCAGACGTGGCCGCTGTGGTTTTCCCTCAGCAGGCAAACTCCAGATAAACGTGACTCATGGTCACGGATCCCTCCTTGAGGGTTTTTAAAAATAACCTACGGCTATTTTTAGCCAACCTGCCAGCCCGCAGGCCTGAGGCTCCCTCTTTCACAGAAAGTAATTAACGATCTCTAATCCTTCAGGAGAGGGAGACACTGAAGATCCTGATACGGGAACAAAAAATCCGCTGTCTTCACCCATGGACACAAAGCCGGCCACCCCCCACCGGCCCTGGCTGAGGCTCAGATTCATGGAGAAAAGCAAACAGCTTTAAACTTCTAAAAGAGGTGTTATAAATGGGGGAGGGGTGGGGGTGGGATGAAGCAAAAGGTTCAAAAGCAGCTGCATCCTCTCCTTTCAAACAAGACTTTCCCCCATGACTCCAGCTCATTTGTTATTCAATTTCACTTCCCACTCGATGCTAAAGGTTTGAAAGCTTTTGGCAGGTTTCCGTGGAGTCATTTAAGTGCTCTAATAGAAAGACCAGAAGGGCAAATTATACAAATTCATTCTGAGTCAAACACTCTTATTTTAGAAAATAAGAACATCTGTGGTTTCAGAAGACAGAATATGGACCAGTAAGACTGTGTTATGCAGGATGGCCTTGCAATGGACGAAGACTGCTGGGCCAAGTGGACAAACCCCCAGGTCTGGAGCTCCGGCGGGACCCTGATGTCACACCTCGTATCAACCCAGTCACCCTCTTGACTGCGGTGGACCTGTCTCTCTACATGCACCGGTTGCCAGCGAGGTTCCTTAAGATGTTACAGAAAAGTTTTCAGGCTTGACACTTTGAAGATGATGGTAAGCAAAGTTCCTATTTGTAACTCAAGTTAAACGTGTTCAATAGATGGAACTCCCGGGGACTCCCTGGTGGTCCAGTGGCTGAGATTCCACACCCCCAATGCAGGGGGCCTGGGTTCAATCCCTGGTCAGGGAACGAGACCCTGCATGCCCACTAAGACCGGAGGTAGCCAAGTACATACATAGATATTTTTTTTTAAATAGATGGAACTCCTTATGAATACTTTTTTTTCTTAACATGACACTTTAACAGTTATTTTCTCTTTAGCTTCTGATTGTTTCTGTACAGTCTCGCTCTTCCTAAATTCATTTTTGTTGTTTTGTAGAGTACAGTCTCCAGCGATCCTTTCAAACGGGTCCTGTGAATGACATATTTTCTGAGTCCTCACTTGTCTGAAGTGCCTCCATCTTTTCTTACATGCCTGCATGCGGAGCTTCAGTGCGTCCGTCTCTATGTGGCCCCAGAGACTGTAGCCCCCCAGGCTCCTCTGCCCGTGGGATTCTCCAGGCAGGAATACTAGAGTGGGTTACCACGCCCTCCTTCAGGGGATCTTCCCAACCCAGAGATCGAACCTGTGTCTCCTGCGTCTCCTGCATTGGCTGGTGGGTTCTTTACCACTGTGCCACCTGGGAAGCCATCTTTTCCCTACGAGAATATTTTCACTTGAAATCGACATTCATAAGCTTTTCCATTAGAATTTTAAAGATGCAGCTTCATTGGCTTCTCCCATCAGCTGTTATTGATGAGAAGTGTGAGGTCAAGGTGATACTCCTTCCCCCCACCAGCCGTACAGTCTTTTATTTTTATTAAAAAAAAAAAATCTGCTTCTTCCTCTTGCCTCAGGGAGATCAGGGCTTTGCCCCTGGTATTCTGAGGTCTCCCCACAATGTCACCACTTTCCTCCTGTTCTGGTCTTTGGGGCACTGTTCTTCAGAGCACTCATGCGTTTCATTAGCTCTGGACATTTTTCTTCTTTTGTCTTTTGAAATATTTGTTCCCGTTTATCCACTCTGTCCTCTTTCTGAAAACGTGTTCAGGTGGATGTGGGAAACAGCTGGCAGTATCTTCCACATTCCTAACTTTTCTTTCACACTTTTCATCTCGTTTCAGGGAATTCCTTAGTTCAGTCTTCCTGCTTCTTGCCCAGTCCTTGTAGACAGTAGGTGCTCAATAAATGTTTGTTGAGCTGAAATGAATTGCACCACTTGGGGTGCGGGGGAAGGGAGTCCAACCAGTGTGAAGCATAGAGCTGGATGGCATTGTAATAAAGGCAACTGAAAATAAAGCTCCTCATGAGAGGACAATGAATGTGGGCTGACTTCCCGGGGCAGAGATCACCTACTGGCTAATCTCTGAATACTGAGAAACACTGAGAGACTTTGCATAAATATCCACGTCTGGCTCCTCCCCAAACGTTCTGTAGTTCTGGCAGCAGGACAGCGATGGGTCAGAACCAAACGAAAGTGCTCTTCGGACTCCAGGGACACTCCACGGCCCGTTCCGCCCAAGCCCCATCCCTCCTGTGGTTGGCCTGGTCTGAGTTCTGCCATTTAACGTTGTGAGAAAGATGATACCAGTTTGGAAAAAAAGCCACCAGTATATCCTTTATTTAAAATTTAATTTTTATTGTATTATAGTGTGTGCGTGCTCAGTTGCTTCAGTCGTGTCCAACTCTCTGTCACTCTATAGACTGTAGCCCCCCAGGCTCCTCTGTCCGCGGGATTCTCCAGGCAAGAATACTGGAGCGGATTGCCATGCCCTCATCCAGGGGATCTTCCAGGCCTAGGAACTGAACCCACATCTCCTGCATTGCAGGTGGATTCTTTACCCACTGAGCCGCCTGGGAAGCCCAGTGGAATATAGCGGATTTACAATATTGTGTAAGTTTCAAATGTACAGCAAAATGAGTCAGACATATATATGTGTGTGTGTGTGTGTATATATATATATACTTTTTAAGATTCTTTTCCCATGTAGGCAATTACAGAGTATTAAGTAGAAAAATAAATTGTTTGTACCATTGTCTTAGATTCTATATATAAGTGATAACAGTGTATCCTTTCAATGTCCATTGTCTAGAGGTCCTGTGAGGGGTTATTAAATTCTTTAGGGCTGCACGGCCCCATTGCCACCGGTGGCTTTCTATTTAAACTTTAATTACAATCCACTAGAATTCAAAATTCAGTTTCTCAGCCACAGTAGCGGCATTTCAAGTAGCCCATGTGGCTATGGGCTGGGCGACCAGATATGGAATATGCCATCGCTGCAGAAAGTTCTACTGGATAACGACGGTCTAAGGGATGAACTTTGCTTGATTTTCCATTCACTTTTGAACTTGTGAGTCACATGCTAACTTGAACATGCTTGTCCAAATAGATTTCCGTCTGTAGGAAGAGACAACCCCCAAGGTTCCAGCTTTATTGCCCTGTGAGACAAGAACTGTTTGGTTCGTCTCTAAGTTAGCAAAGTTCTTTCACGCACCTTTGCTAACTCGCTAGGTAAACCTCGGTTTCTCAAATTTTCCTTTGAAAGAGCTTCATTCTCCTGCTGGCTCCGTCATTAACAGCCTTAGTGGATTGAATGGTGGCAGGCCCTGTCCCAAGGCCACAGGTGCAGCCCTGTACCAAGGTCATCTCCGGCACGGACCGAGCTCCATAGGAATCGTTGCCATGAGCCCCCCGGCCCCATACTGGGTAAAAATACCCACCCTGTGACCCACCCTATAGCCTCCTATCCCATCGCCTAATGCCATCCTTCAGCAGGAGTTTTCTTTGTCTTGTGGTTATAAAAGAAATTGGCTCCAACCCCCCAAAAGCGCTGAGTCTCCCTTGAGGCTGCCCGCTCTTCTAACAGTGCCTCCCGCTCTGATAAACTCTAGTCTCCTCTCATTCTGCCTCATGTCTGGAAATACTTTTCCAGCCCCCACACAGACCACGACCCTGGGTTCCTCGCACGGGCCTTCAATCCAGTGGTGAGGGGGCGTCCCTGGCCGTACAGGAACAAGGACTCCGAGCTTCTGCTGCAGGGGCGCGGTTTCAGTCCCCGGTTGAGGAGCTTGAGACTCCTCATTTTGTTGCAGCAAAAAGAGAAAAAAAGGAAAAGAAACCCCGTGATGAGTGGCGTTGCGGAGGGCAGGCGAGACTGGGAGGAAGGCCCTCCTTTAGAGGCTAGGTGTGGGGGCAGGTGGTGCCACACTGCGGACCCTCACTGGGCCTTCTGGCCCCCAGAACCGGGGAGAACACCTTCATACTGGTTAAAACCATCTGCTAAGTGGTAATTTGTTACATTAACCCTAGAAAACTAATGCAATCAGTTCAGCAGAGGTCTGGCATATGCTTATTTTATATTTCTACCAGCCATGCTATTTTAACAACAGTTAATTCCTGTGGTTTTGGCTGTGCTGGGTCTTCGGTGCTGCGCATGCGTGTCAGTCGCCTGGAGTGGGGCTGCGCGCACGTGTCGGTTACCTGGAGTGGGGCTGCGCGCGCGTCGCTCGCCTGGAGTGGGGCTGCCCTCTGGTTGCGGGGCTCAGGTTTCCGCGTCTCTCGTTGCAGAGCTTGAGCTCTGGGGCGCAGGCTCCAGGAGGTGGGGCGCACGGGCTTAGTTGCTCCAGGGCACGTGGGATCTTCCCAGACCTGGGGTCAAACCAGTGTCCCCGGCATTGTCAGGTGGACTCGTAACCACTGGCCCACCAGGGACCTCCAAGAGACATGGTTTTAACTAAAAAAAGAGAATGTCTTTTGAGATTTGCCATTTCTATTCCAGCTCTGCTCTTTGTCTCACCTTCCTACCCTTATTTGTTGCCTTCCTGGCCCCGGTGGGGACCGAGACCAGACAGCCTGCCCTAGCCCCGGAGGAAGACCTAGCCCGCTGGCGGGGAGGAGGAGGACTAGCCCCGGAGGAGGACTAGCCAGTTGGCAGGGGAGGAGGAGGTGCCTGGTGTGGGAGCACAGACTCTGCCTCCGGGATCAGCCGTGGCCCTGGGCGAGGATTGCGTCCTCCCTGGTCCTCGGTCGCCTCGTCTGTAAAATGGGGGAACAAAGTAACCACCTCTCAGGACTTTTAATCTCGGCACGATGGACCGAGGGAACTCACTCATGCCGGGAGCTCCAACTCCACGTGTAACACTGACTTCGTCACTGTCCCCCGAAAGGGACAGCCGGCGCGCACTGTCTCCTCGGGTGTTGGGGCGTTCACCTGTTGTGGCAACGGTCTCTGCTTCCCAGCTCGGTCTCCCTGGGAAGTGAACTCAGAAGGTTCATGAACAGCTGTTTAGTAGGGAGCACCCTCGGACCCGCAGCTGCAGGAGGGAGTGAGAGGCATCATCAGGCCCCTCGGCCGCCCTCAGTCCCTGCGTGGGGCCGCCCTGGCAGGGCCCCGGGCAGCAGTGGCTCCCTGTTCTGGCAGCCACGCCGGGCAGCTGGGTGGCTGGGGCGGTGGCACTGCGTCCTCTCCCTCGGTGACGCTCCCCCAGCAGGGTGCGGCCAGGCCTCGGGGTCCAGGGTGGGCCACCTGCTGCCGCCTCTCCGTCCCCCTGCACCCCCTATCCCTCCCTCCTCTTTTTCCAGGGTGCCCTTGGTGCCGACCCACCAAGAAATGGGAGGGAAGCTGGGGGAAGGGGGAGCCAGGGCGCCTTTCCCTGGGGGAGGGGGGACGTGTTTCCCCCGCACCCCAGGCCAGCCCTGGACCCCTCTCTGCAGCAGGGGGCGGGCTGCCTTTCCAAAACCAAGGAGCTGCTCTTTAAAAGCTCTAATTCCAAAGGGATTAGGCCTGTCTGGGGAAAGGAATAAAAGGAATCTACTTCTGTAAACACGAAACAAAGAACAGAATGAGGGTTTAAAAGTAATGCTCCGCTAAGCTGAGGAAAGGCCAGGAAGACCGTGCGGTGAGCTGGAAGGGGGTTCCCTTCGGACGGAAAACAGAGAAACGGCGAGGCCAGCGGGATGTGGGGCCGGCGAGAGGCAGCGACGCGGAGGGCGTCTCACCGCCGCCGGGCGCGGGGAGTGCCTCCTCCTCGGGCAGCGCGCCTGCCCCCTCCTCGCTGGAAGCCGCCGGTTTGCTCTTGGAGGCTCTGCGCCTGCTTCTTATTCGCTCCTTTCACTGTTCTGTTGTATATTTTAGGTTCTACATACAAGTGAGATCACACAATATTTGCCTCTTTCTGTCTGACCTTCTTCACTTAGCGTGATGCCCTCTTGAGTCAATCCAGGTTGCTTCAAGGGGCAAAGTTTGGTTCTTTTTTAAAGGCTCACTCCATTGTTGGAGAAGGCAGTGGCACTCCACCCCAGTACTCTTGCCTGGAAAATCCCATGGACGGAAGGCTAGTGGGCTGCAGTCCATGGGGTTGCTAAGAGTCGGACACTGAGCGACTTCACTTTCACTTTTCACTTTCATGCATTGGAGAAGGCAATGGCAACCCACTCCAGTGTTCTTGCCTGGAGAATCCCAGGGACGGGGGAGCCTGGTGGGCTGCCGTCTATGGGGTTGCAGAGTCGGACACGAATGCAGTGACTTAGCAGCAGCAGCAGCAGCAATACTCCATTGTATGGGCTTCCCTGGTGCCATGGATGGTAAAGAGTCCACCTGCAATCTAGGAGACCCAGGTTCAATCCCTGGGTCGGGAAGATCTCCTGGAGAAGGAAGTGGCAACCCACTCCAGTGTTCTTGCCTGGAGAATTCTATGGACAGAGGAGCCTGGTGGGCTACAGTCCATGTAGTCGAAACAAGTAGGACACTGAGCAACTGAGCACGCAGCCAGTACTCCTTTGTGTATATATTCCATACCTTCTTTATCCATCCATCTCAAGCATCATTTTATTTTTAAAAATCTCATTTTCTTTCTTTTCGGCTGCACTGGGTCTTTGCTGCTGCNACCTGTTGTGGCAACGGTCTCTGCTTCCCAGCTCGGTCTCCCTGGGAAGTGAACTCAGAAGGTTCATGAACAGCTGTTTAGTAGGGAGCACCCTCGGACCCGCAGCTGCAGGAGGGAGTGAGAGGCATCATCAGGCCCCTCGGCCGCCCTCAGTCCCTGAGTGGGGCCGCCCTGGCAGGGCCCCGGGCAGCAGTGGCTCCCTGTTCTGGCAGCCACGCCCGGCAGCTGGGTGGCTGGGGCGGTGGCACTGCGTCCTCTCCCTCGGTGACGCTCCCCCAGCAGGGTGCGGCCAGGCCTCGGGGTCCAGGGTGGGCCACCTGCTGCCGCCTCTCCGTCCCCCTGCACCCCCTATCCCTCCCTCCTCTTTTTCCAGGGTGCCCTTGGTGCCGACCCACCAAGAAATGGGAGGGAAGCTGGGGGAAGGGGGAGCCAGGGCGCCTTTCCCTGGGGGAGGGGGGACGTGTTTCCCCCGCACCCCAGGCCAGCCCTGGACCCCTCTCTGCAGCAGGGGGCGGGCTGCCTTTCCAAAACCAAGGAGCTGCTCTTTAAAAGCTCTAATTCCAAAGGGATTAGGCCTGTCTGGGGAAAGGAATAAAAGGAATCTACTTCTGTAAACACGAAACAAAGAACAGAATGAGGGTTTAAAAGTAATGCTCCGCTAAGCTGAGGAAAGGCCAGGAAGACCGTGCGGTGAGCTGGAAGGGGGTTCCCTTCGGACGGAAAACAGAGAAACGGCGAGGCCAGCGGGATGTGGGGCCGGCGAGAGGCAGCGACGCGGAGGGCGTCTCACCGCCGCCGGGCGCGGGGAGTGCCTCCTCCTCGGGCAGCGCGCCTGCCCCCTCCTCGCTGGAAGCCGCCGGTTTGCTCTTGGAGGCTCTGCGCCTGCTTCTTATTCGCTCCTTTCACTGTTCTGTTGTATATTTTAGGTTCTACATACAAGTGAGATCACACGATATTTGCCTCTTTCTGTCTGACCTTCTTCACTTAGCGTGATGCCCTCTTGAGTCAATCCAGGTTGCTTCAAGGGGCAAAGTTTGGTTCTTTTTTAAAGGCTCACTCCATTGTTGGAGAAGGCAGTGGCACCCCACCCCAGTACTCTTGCCTGGAAAATCCCATGGACGGAAGGCTAGTGGGCTGCAGTCCATGGGGTTGCTAAGAGTCGGACACTGAGCGACTTCACTTTCACTTTTCACTTTCATGCATTGGAGAAGGCAATGGCAACCCACTCCAGTGTTCTTGCCTGGAGAATCCCAGGGACGGGGGAGCCTGGTGGGCTGCCGTCTATGGGGTTGCAGAGTCGGACACGAATGCAGTGACTTAGCAGCAGCAGCAGCAGCAATACTCCATTGTATGGGCTTCCCTGGTGCCATGGATGGTAAAGAGTCCACCTGCAATCTAGGAGACCCAGGTTCAATCCCTGGGTCGGGAAGATCTCCTGGAGAAGGAAGTGGCAACCCACTCCAGTGTTCTTGCCTGGAGAATTCTATGGACAGAGGAGCCTGGTGGGCTACAGTCCATGTGGTCGAAACAAGTAGGACACAACTGAGCAACTGAGCACGCAGCCAGTACTCCTTTGTGTATATATTCCATACCTTCTTTATCCATCCATCTCAAGCATCATTTTATTTTTAAAAATCTCATTTTCTTTCTTTTCGGCTGCACTGGGTCTTTGCTGCTGCGTGCGGGCTGTCTCTACTTGTGATGCGTGGGGGCCACGCCTGTTGCGGTGGGCAGGCTTTTCAGGGCAGTGGCCTCTCTTGGTGCCGAGCGTGGGCTCTCGGGCACACAGCTTCGGGGACTGCAGCGCGCGGCCTCCCTAGCTGTGGCTCGGCCTCCCTGTCGTCCTGCAGCGTGAGGTCTTCCCAGGCCGGGCACCGAGCCCGTGTCCCCGGCACGGGCACATGGACTCTTAACCACTGGACCCCCAGGGGAGGCCCCTAAACATTGTTTCCAAAGAAAACAAAAACCTACCAAGATATAAGCAGTCTGTCTCGATGGATTTGCCTGTATCAGCAGGACGATGCCCACCCCCCAGCGCCCCCCAGACAGAACAGACGCGTGGAGCACATCTATAGAGAGCGGACGCTGCCACCCGCAGGCGTGTGTGCTGAGAGTCTTCTCCAGCAAGGAGGACACTCGGCTGGGTGTTGAACTCCTGTGGTCGTCACGACAGGAGCCTGTGCGAGTCCGCTGGGGGCTGGAAGCAAGCCACGTCTGTATCAGTATCCTGAGCTGCCTTTCCAGCTTACAGCCAGTTGGGGAAGGGCGTCCCGCCTCCTGGGCCCCGCTGGGATCATTACTGCACCCCCATGGGCTGTGTGCAACACGCTCAGTGCATGTCTGCACGTGTGTTTTTTTCAGCCTGACGTGCATGCTTAGTCGCTCAGTCGTGTCCGACTCTTTGCAACCTCATAGACTGTAGCTCACCAGGCTCCTCTGTCCGTGGAATTCTCTAGGCAAGAATACTGGAGTGGGTAGCTATTCCTTTCTCCAGGGGATCTTCCCAGGAATCAAACCCCAGTCTCCTGTAACAGCAGGCAGATTCTTTCTCATCTGAGCCACCAGGGGGAAGGATATGGTGGGACTTGATGTCTGACTCTTCTGGACAAATAACCACACTTGCCAGGACTGGCTTCTTCCAGTCTTTAGGATGGTCCCCCACCCAGGGGAAGCAAGCATTCTTAAGAGAGCCGAGAACACTGTCAGACCAGATCTTGCAAGGCCAGTCGTGACCTTCACGTCTTGCCAAATGCAGAGACAGGCTGACTGCTGCCCCCAGCATTCCTGCTCTGCTCACGCCTCACTTCCTCTTTGTTTGCCCCTATTTTTAACTGGGCACGTTGTGACGGACAGTGGAGTACCGATTTGTCAGCTGTGTCCTTGTGATCTGCCTCTGGCGATGTGATGCGTTCTCTGGGACTTCCCAGAGGGCAGGCTAACGGGAGCTGACTCGGCAGGCTGGCGTCTCCTTTGCATTTACTCCTCCTCTGGCAGCCTGTCTGGGGCCTCGAGGCAGCCCTGAGGATGGAAGCCAGGCGCAGGGCTGCAGTTCCAGAATGCATATGGAGTCCACATCCCACCAGCCTCGAATGACTGCCTTTGTGGAAGGAGGAAATAGGCTTCTAGATAGGCTTCTAGCATGCCTAAGTCATTCTTGTTCTGTTTCATGCAGCTGAATCTCATCTTCATGGATCCGCAAGATAAGATCTCCCTTTTCTCCTTCTTTCACTGATAGTCATCCATGGAGCAGCCTTGGCCTGTCCATTCTTCATCCTAGAATTCACTGAGGCCAGCGGGCCGGGAGGACCTGCTCTCAGGCATATTTGCGCTTGTAGGAGGACACCAGGAAAAGCAACGCTTCTCCCCAAAGAAGCGCTGTGGCACCACCGGAAGTAAAATTTGGAATCCTGTAACTTGCCCGTGTAGATCCAGATACATGTAGGGACTTCCGTCCTTCAGTCGCTCAGTCGTGTCCGACTCTTTGTGACCCCACGGATTGCAGCACGCCAGGCATCCCTGTCCATCACCAACTCCCGGAGTTCACTCAAACTCATGTCCATCGAGTCAATGATGCCATCCAACCATCTCATCCTCTGTCGTCCACTTCTTCTCTTGCCTTCAATCTTTCCCAGCATCAGGGTCTTTTCTAATGAATCGGCTCTTCGAATCAGGTGGACAAAGTACTGGAGTTTCAGCTTCAGCATCAGTCCCTCCAATGAATATATGGGATTGATTTAAGGATGTATCACGTGTGTCCTCTGATCTTCAGTGGCCCCAAGCAAGCACCTGGCCACAGGAATGAGAGGGAAAGTAAAAGTTAACTAGTTACAGGTTTTTGGGTGAATTTTTTTTTTTTTTTTACCTTTTTATTGGAGTATAGTTGATTTATAATGTCATCTGTTTCAGGTTTGCAGCAAAGGAGTCTGTTTTATATACATACATATGTACTTCCCTGGTGGCTCAGATGGTAAAGCGTCTGCCTACAATGTGGGAGAGACCCGGGTTCAATCCCTGGGTCGGGAAGATCCATTGGAGAAGGAAATGGCAACCCACTCCAGTACTCTTGCCTGGAAAAACCCATGGATGGAGGAACGTGGTAGGCTACAGTCCATGGGGTCGCAAAGAGTCAGACACAACTGAGTGACATCACTTTTATGTACATATATATATATATTTCTTGGGTAGCAAGGAGATCAAACCAGTCAATCCTAAAGGAAATCAATCCTGAATATTCACTGGAAGGACTGACGCTGAAGCTGAAGCTCCAAAACTTCGGCCACCTGATTTGAAGAGCTGACTCACTGGAAAAGACCCTGATGCTGGGAAAGAGTGAGGACATGAGAAAGGGGCAACGGAGGATGAGACGGTTGGAGGACATCACCGACTCAGTGGACATGAGTTTGAGGAAACTCTGGGAGCTGGTGATGGACAGGGAGGCCTGGCTGCTGCCGTCCATGCGTTCACAGAGCTGGACACGACTGAGAGACTGAACAACGACAACTATATATATATTTTCATATTATTTTCCCTTACGGGTTATTACAAAGTATTGACTATAGTTCCCATGGTATACAGTAGGCCCTTGTTGATCATCTATTTTATATATTGTATTGTGTATATGTTAATCTCAAACTCCTAATTTAGCCCCCTACCCCTAACTAGTTATGTTTAAGATCCAGGCAAATGTGTTTGGAAAGACTGTAAATGTATGGCTCACTGGAAGGTGTCATTATGCACATTAATTTTCTCTAGGCTTTGGAAAGCAATTTCAAAGGAAAATTATATTTTCTAAGTTATATGTAGGTTCACAAAACAACTATATCTCATATGAAACATTTCTAAAAATGCTGGTCATCTCTAGCACACTTGCATATAAGTTTGAACTTTTCTCTGAAAACAGTTGAATGGTTGGCAGAATTAGTAAGAAATAAGGAAATTGTTTTTGAATACAGAAGTTGGAAGTTCTTTGATTTAGGAGTGATTAGAGAAATTTATTTGCTGAGAAGTATCATGTAACTATAATAAAAGTCATTATTCCTCCAAATACTGTAATTTGTATACAACACTTGGGTTGATTTATGAAACATTTTTGTTCCCTATGAACCATGAGTGTATTACAAAAAATGTAAATTGAATTTTTTGATAGCTTTGTTTTCACCCATGACATCATTGTCTCCACAGTAAACTAACATATTTTCCAAAAAGTCACATATACTCACTGCAGCAATCACTTACTCTTTCTCTCACAATCAGTCTCATGTAGGGCTGAAAGGGTTTAAGAGTATTCTAGATGATTCTAACTTTAAAAATTAATGATTAAGAAATCTTGTCTGGAGACTTCCCTGGCGGTCCAGTAGTTAAGACTTTGCCTTCCAATGCAGAGTGTGAGGGTCAGATAGCTGGTTGGAAGCTAAGATCCCACATGCCTTGTGGCCAAAACCCAAAACATAAAACAGGAGCAATATTGTAACAAATTCAATAAAGACTAAAAAACAAGAGAAAAGAGTCTTATCTAATTCACTGTACTTCTAGCCTCCTCTGAGTAAGACCATGGAAATTTCATCACGATTCTTTAGAGATCTGTGGAAGCATAAATGCCTACACCTTTTTCCTCTGCACCACTTGTTTATTTTAAAGTTAACTCTCAGGCTGCTGTGTCGATAAAAGTCAAGTTTCCCCGTGGTTGGCATCTGGGAACTAATTTTGATAAAATCGGATGAACAATGACACCATCAGATGAACACGTCCACTCTGGGAAAGCGGCGCCTCTGACTTGTGCTGCAACTGGCTCTCTACTTTTGCAGGTCACGAGACCTTCCTTCTAAGTGGACTTCTTCCATTGGGAGGATGTGTGTTAGTTGCTCAGTTGTGTCCCACTCTGCAACCCCATGGACTGTAGCCCAGCAGGCTCCTCTGTCCATGGAAGTAACTCTCCAGGCAAGAATACTGGAGTGGGTTGCCGTGCCCTTCTCCAGGGGACCTTCTCAACCCAGGGACTGAGCTAGGGTCTCCCCCACGGGACGCAGGTTCTTCACCGTCCGAGCCCCCAGAGGAGCATAGAGAAAGGGGACAGAGGAAAGAACTCTGACAGAACACTGGGCGGAACCTCTTGCCTCAGTGTCAGCTTATGCACATTCAGCTCTCCCTATTTATTTACTAGACAGTTTTTGGTTGATATGGTTTCCTGTGGAACTTGAGACTTCTTGCAGTTCATGTCCATTAGGAGAGGAGGAGTAATATCAAGTTAAATACTTCAAAGAAATGTTGCACGTTCAATGACAGTTGCCTAAGAGAAGGCTGGAAGTACAGTTTTGTCTGTGATGTGATCTGCCTTCTCGCAGCTGGTCCCTTCAGTTCTGTGAGCTGGCCTGCTTAGCATCTGATCCAAAGTACAAGGCAAATATGATGCACGCCTTCAATTGCTTAATCCTAAAAACAAGCCTGGAGTGCGAACATAAATGTCACGACTTTTGCTATGATCACAGATGAATAGGCTTGGCTGGACTTCGGCCATCAGTCACAGCAGCTCGTGTTCGGGAGCAGTTTTTAGACTAAGCCCGAGCCCACCCCTGGGCACTTTCCCCACCTCCACCCCCAGCTCTGGTCAGTGTGGCAGGTCTGAGGTTTTGGGTCTTCACCACCACCACACCCCCATTTGGACTGCAAGGCTGGCAGACAGAGTGCCAATGATCACAAAGTCGCTCCCAGCAAACACATTCTGCCCGGCTCATTACTGCCTTTCAGAAACGTCATTTATTGTTTTTGCTTGATCACACTGGTACTTTACAGGAATAAGACATGAAATACATGAATATATTCTCTTTGTAAAAATTAAAATATGTGAACTCAACAGCACCATTAATTAACTGGATACATTGACACCTATGGGCTTCCCAGGTGGCTCAATGGTAAAGAATTTGCCTGCCAATGCAGGAGACATGACTTTGATCCCTGGGTTGGATAGATTCCCCCAGAGGAGGAAGTGGCAACCCACTCCAGTATTCTTGCAGGTAAAATCCCATGGACAGAAGAGCCTGGTGGGCTATAGACCATGGGGTCTCGAGTCGGACATGACTGAGTGACTGAGCGTGCGCACACACACACACACACACACACACACACACTTCTCTAGACTACTTCATCCAATGACTGCAGAATACACATTTTTTTCCAAAGCTCACTTGGAACACACACCAATATCAACCACGTTTTGCACTGAAAACACACCTTCACAAATTTAAAAGAATGGATGCTCTCAGACCACAGTGGAATTCAACTAGAGATCAGCAACAGAAAAATAGCTGGAAAATTCCCAAATATTTAGAGATTAAACAACACACTTCTGAACGACATGTAGGTCAAGAAGCAATCTCAAGAGAAATTTCAAAGAAATACAACTTACCAAATTTTGTGGAATCCAGCAAAAGCCATGCTGAGAAGAAAATGTAAAGCATTGAATGCATATATTAGAAAAGAAGAAGATTTAAAATCCATTATATAAGCTTATGTTTTAGGAAACCAGAAGAAAGGCAAGTGAAATCCAAAGTTAGCTGAAGAAAAGAAATAACAAAAATTAGAGCAGAAATCAATTAAATTTAAAAAAGGAAATCAATAGAGAAAATCAATGAAGCCAGAAGCTGGTTCTTAGAAAAAATAAAAAAAAAAAAATCATAAGTTTCTAATTAGGCTAACAAAGAAAGAGAGAGGAAGGACGCAAATTACTAATATGAGAAATGAAACATCAGTACAGATCTCACAGACGCTAAAAGGACAGAGAGTAGTATGAACAACTCTATGCCAGCAAATTAGATAACCTGGGTGAAATCAATCAGTTCCTTGAAAGAGACAACTTGCCAAAGCTCACACAAGAAGAAATAGACAATCTGAATAGACCTATATTTATTAAAGAAATTGAATCAGCAATTCTGTTTGCTTCCAAAACAGAAAGCATCAGGCCCAGATAGTTCTCTGATGATTTCTACCAAACATATAAGAAAAGAAATTATAACAATTCTCTACTGTTTTCTCCAGAAGATCAAAGTAGAGGTAATACTTTGAGTTAATGCTGAACCATTCTGGGAGGCCAATATTACCATAATACCCAAAACAAAGACATTGCAGGAACAGAAGACTGTAGATCAATGTCTCTTATGCACAGACATAAAAATCCTCAACAAATATTAGTAGGTTTTATCAACTATTGCACACAAGGATTACATACCATGGCAAAGTGGAGTTTATCCCAGATAAGCAAGGCTGGATCAGCAACAAATTCACTGATTGTCACCCATCACGTTAACATGATCAGTAAGATACAGAAAAAGCATTTGGCAAAATTCACAATAAAATTCTCAGTAAATGAGGAACAGAGGAGAACTTCCTCAACTCGATAACCAATATCTATAAAAAAACTCTGCAGCCCACAGCACACTTGGTGGTGAGAAAGCAGAAGGTTTCCTGCTAAGATCGAGAACAAGGCAAGGACGGGGGCTTCCCTGGTGGTCCAGTGGTTAAGAACCTGCCTGGCAAGGCTGGGGACCGGAGCTCAGTCCCTGGTCAGGGAACTGATTCCGTGTACAGTGGGGCAACTAAGCCCGAGCACCACAACTGGAGAGTGAGCCCCCGCTTGCTGGAACCAGAGGAAACCTGAGCAGGGCAGGGAAGAGCCAGCGCAGCTGAAAGAGTTAAAGAGAAAGGGAACTAGGCAAGGATGCTTGCTCTCTCCTTTTGAATTCTGTACCCCTTAAAGTACATATAGCTGATGTGTCTTCCTCATCTTCTGTCAAGGAGAGGATGGTGCTGTCTGAAGCCACGGGCCTCCTATCAGGTGTCCTGAGGATGGGGCTGCTCTGACGTTTGTCACATGAACACCCTCATTCCACAGGCTCTGCCTCCATTTTGAGTTTTGACCCATATCTGATTACATGGCATCATTCTTGCCATCTTCCGGGCCTTTCCTTTCACGGTCTTGCACGACTCCTGCTCCGAGGGCTGGGGTAGGCCTCCTCCGCCTCCTCGCCTTCCCTGAGCCACACCCGCCCTGCAGCACTCAGGGGTGTGCTGGGCCTTCCAAGCCCTTCTCAGCTCTACCTGCCACAGCGCCAATCTTCTAAGGATGGGGCGGGGGGCTAGCTGAGCCCTCCAGCAGCCGCAACAGTTTTCAGATGCTGGAAGACTGCCTCTGACTTGGATCAAATGTGGCAGATGGGACAAGCACCTGAACCCTGCCCTCTCCCACACCCTGCTAAATGACAGCAAATTAAAAATAGTGATACAACCCATAAGGCCAAAGAAGATGAGAGAGGAGATGGCAGAGATGAGGCACAACAATGAAATTTTGGAAAAGCAAAGGGAAACATGATAACTACTTCTGCAGAACTGGGAAATTGAAACCTACTTCTTACAAACGAGGGACATGTTGGCTTGACAGAACTCTAGAAAGTCTCAGGATCGGCGGGTCAAGGACCTCTAAATCCTGATGTGTGGGTTGGGGATACACCCACGGTTGACTGGAAGTTTAGCTGGTGAGCAGCTGGACACCCAGACTGCCTTCTCTACCCAGTCAGTCAACTGCCCTTCCTGTGTTAGTGACCTACTGCTGTGTTATAAGTCGCCCGGCGATGCAGTGACCTAGAACAAAGGTTGATGGTTATTACCTCGCCATCAAGAATTCTGGAAGGGCTTAGCTGCGCGTTCTGGCTGAAGGTTGCTCATGAGGTCAGACTGCTGACGGGAGCTGGAGGTGCCCCCTTGCCGACGGCTCCCTTCTGCGGTGTCTGTTGGAAAGAGGCCTTGGCTCTTCTCCACAGGCTTCCCACGGGCCGCTCAAGTCTCTGCACAGCATGGCGGTGAGAGGTGCCAGACAGCAAGCTGGGGGCTGCCGTGTCTCTCCTGACCTAGCCCTGGAAGTCACACTCCATCGCTTTTGCTGTATCACGTTGGTGACTTTGGGAGGGACCTATGTAGGAGGAGCCAATACCAAGGGGTGCCAATCGCTGGGCACTGTTTTGAAGGCTGGCGTCCCTCACCACTAAGCTTCCTGTCTCATTCTTCAGTGTGCGCACAGACACTCAGACCACCAGACGTTCATGGGAACAAAGAGAGAGCAAAGAGAAACAAAGGAATTCAGAGAAGACAATATGCAGGAAGCAGAAGGAAACTTTAAAAAAAAAGGAACTAAATCTTCAGGGAGAGAAGTTAATCTATCCCAACCGTGAAACAAGTCTAGGATGCGATACCAATGATAGTGAAAATCACAGCAAGGACCTCACAGGGTCTCCCCGCCCAACATTCATGGAGTCCATACAACGGAGCAGACCTTCTCCGTTACAGGACTGCACTGTATTAACGCTTTTAATCCTGCAAAGAGCCGTCCAGAAGGTAGCTTCTGCGACTATGCTGGTTTTATACAGGAGGCACTACTAGGCCACTTCTCCAAGGCACAGCCAGTAAGCAGAGACGTCCAGGGACTTCCCTGGCAGTTCAGTGGTTAGGATTCCGAGCTCCCACTGCACGGGGCGCGGGTTTGACGAAATCCCTGGTTGGGGAACTAAGGCCCCACAGCCTGAGCTGCACTAGAGCTGAGCCCTGAGCCGGAACTCAGAGACGGCGGGCGGCGTCAGCCCGAGAGCAGATCCCTCACTAGAGAAGGCAAGAGCTTAGTTTCAGAAGCAGGTGCAGCTGAGAGCAACTCAGCCTTGCCTTTGCCGCAGGGAGGGGCGGCTTGTAGCAGGGGCTGAGCCTGTCCGTCTGCTGTTCCTGCCGTGGGGGGCAGGGTGCAGGGTAGGGGGTCAGAGTCCAAGGGGCAGCTCAGAACAGGCCCAGTGCCCTGCCCGCTGCCCTGCTTGCTGAGCCCACAGCCCGGTTCTCGGGACACCCCGCTGGAATCCCCGGAGGAAAATCAGAAGTTTATAGACGTTAGGAGCTGGACCCTGGCAGTCATGGCTACACCATGGCCTCCCTCGATGACCCCTGTTCTCTTCTTTTCAATTTTATATTTATGTTGGCATATAGTTGATTTACAGAGTTGTGTTAATTTCAGGTGTACAGCAATATGGTTCAGTTATACATATACACGTATCTATTCTTCTTTTTCAAATTCTTTTCCCATTTAGGTTATTAAAGAATACCGAGCAGAGTTCCCTGTGCTGTACAGCAGGCCCTTGTTTACTATTGTTTTATATTTAGTAATGTGTGCATGTTAACTCCAAATCCCCAATTGACTCCCCCCCCTGCTTTCCCCTATAGCAACATGCTTGTTTTCTACATCTGTGATTCTGTTTCTGTTTTGTGTATAAGTTCATTTGTATCATTTTAAGATTCTGCATGAGTGATGTCATGTGAAATTTGCCTTTGTCTGACTTACTTCACTTAGTATGGTAATCTCCAGACCCACCCATGTTGCTGCCAATGGCATAATTTCACCCTTTTTAATGGCTAGTGGCACAATTGGTTAGCCTGTGGTACTTATATTACCGCTGTTCTAGACCATAATGGTACGGTGACCATTTAGTGGTCCCTTAGTCAAGTCACTCTAAACCTCTGCCAAAGCTCTGTTTCAGGGATAAGGAAACAGTGGTTCAGAGAGACTTTTCCCGGGTCTCCTGGCTGCTAAGTGGCAAAGTGGGGTCAGAGCTCAGCTGGCACTAGTGGCAAAGAACCCACCTGCCAGTGCAGGAGACGCAAGAGACCTGGGCTCGATCCCCAGGCCGGGAAGACCCCCTGGAGGCGGGCACGGCAGCCCACTCCAGTGCTCTTGCCTGGAGGATTCCAGGGACAGAGGGGCCTGGTGGGCTACAGTGCATGGGGTCGCACAGAGCTGGACACGACTGAGCAACTTGGCATGCACGCCTTCCCACTGGGGCTCTTCTCACAGGAGAGAGTGTTTGGCTCAACTCCTCACCCTCCCCTGGGTCCACACCGTTTATATTTCCCTGTCTTGTGAGTGTGTTCGGTCATGTGACATTAGCTTGTGATGTGACCCAGGGCTTGACGGTCTTGTGCGTCCGGCTTTGCTCTCTGGGGTCTCCACTGACCTGCCTGGGCAGGCTCACGGGTCTCGGGGAGGGAATGAGACACCTGGAGCAGCCGACCCCTGTGGGCCCAACTCAGTGTGACCCCATGGACTGTAGCCCACCAGGCTCCTCCATCCATGGGATTCTCCAGGCAAGAATACCGGAGTGGGTTGCCATGCCCTCCTCCAGGGGATCTTCCTGACCCAGGGATCGAACCCAGGTCTCCCTCATTGTAGGCAGACACTCTACTGTCTGAGCTACCAGGGCAGTCCCCCTTGGGCCCACAGGCCTACAAGGAGAAAGGAACGTTATTTCAGAACACTTAATTCTGAGATCATTGGCCAAGCAGCCTTTCAGTGGCTTCAGCTAACTGGTCTACCAGGGCTTAGCCTGCTGCTGAGATGCAAAGCAGGTGCTTTGTGGTTGAGAGTCAGAGAAAGGCTCAAGGCCTGCTTGGCTAAGACGACCAGAGGCACCACAGACAGACAGAGGACACAGATCATTTTCAATTTCAGATAAACATCCAATCTTTTTTTAGTATAGCTACCTCCCAGGCAATATTTGGGAAAGACTTATACCAAAAATGATTCAATATTTATTTAAATGACACATTTAACTGGGCCTCCTGTATTTTGCCTGGGAACCCGATTCTGGCAGATTTGCAAGAGTCAGTCTACACAGACAGTGCTGTGTGTAAACCTGGACCTGGGGACGTCCCTAGTGGTCCAGTGGATAAGCAGCCACTTGCCAGCGTAGGGGACACAGACTCAACTCCTGGTCCAGGAAGACCCCACATGCCACAGGGCAACTAAGTCCATGCATCACAGCTGGTGAGCCTGCGCTCTAAGAGACCGGAGGCCACACCTACTGAAGGCCACGGCCCAGAACCTGCACTCCACAGCAAGAGAAGCCAGCACAGGGGGAAGACCACTCGTCGCAACCAGGAGTAGCCCCTGCTTGGCTCAACGAAAGAAAAGCCTCTGCAAGGCAACAAAGACCCATCACAACCAAAAAAACGTTAAGTAAGTAGAATTATGGTAAAAAAAAAAAAAAAAAAGGGCCTGAGCTAAAGAGTAAGAGAGACGGACACAGAAATCACCTCCTGGCTTCGGCATCAGGCAGTAAGTATATCCATAGGGCAGGTGCCAAGTCTTCTGAGGTTCACTCTACCTGGAGGACGGGGTGAGAGAAGAAGGTGCCTGAAATGTTAAGAAAGGACAGGCTTGCCGCTGGCTGGGGGAGTCTCTTCCAGCTTTATCATTCGACTGATCCACACTTAGGGGAGCTCTGGATTTCCTAGTTCCGGAGCCTGCTGAAAACACAGAGAGCATCCCTCTCAGCAACGTGACACCTGCCTCCCTTTTGCTGGGCTTGAGGTGCGTTTCCCAGGTTATGGCCCTGTTTGTCTCCAAGGTGCCTGCAAAGAAAGGCACTCCGGGTGTGAAAGACAAGGCTGCCCAGGGCCCAGAAAGGAACTGCCCAAGGATAGTTGTCAAGAGGTCAGGCCAGCGGGCAGGCAGCTGGTGAAGTTAGGGGGCCAGGTGAAGCAGAGAGGAAAAGGACCCGGGGAAGTCCAGGAGGCGCCGCCACAGGCAGCCAGGGACTCTGTCCACCTCCGCTTTCGGCTCTCTCTCTAGCAGATTTGCACAAGCCCCTGTTCTCGGCCTTTGCTCAGTCCATGAATAATTGCCAGCTCAATCCAGGGAGAAATTCCACTTTCTCAGCCAGCAGCACAGATTGTTGCAGGAAAAATGACACAACCCCATCCTCTGGGCAAACTTGCAAATTATTACAGATTTCACCGTCTTTCCTACACTCACATGGCTGGCTGGAAAAGCTGTCAGGTTTTCCATGGAGACGGGAGGCTCTTCCTCCTGTGATTTCTTGTGTCTGACGCATCTCTGTGGTGCTCTGTAGGCTTTCATTCCAGGCTCCCCTTTCCCCTGACACTGAGAGGAAGCCAGCTCAGGCCCTGCATCTGGTCACTCGGTAGGCCTCAGACACCAAGGTTGCCTATGCCCAGCCCAAAGGTGGATGCCCACGAGAGGAGCCCTAGCCAGGGAAGATCCTGCATCTCTAGATGAATGACAGCACACAGACGACGTCGATCACCCGGGTTCAGGGCAGAATAGTTCTGCTGTGGACCACAGCCCACTCATCTGAGGCCCAGGGCTGACCTAACCTCTGACGCCTGCCCTCACCACTGTCAGCACCGGGCTTGTGTTCCTCTGGACGCAGGCTCCTGCTCCCAGGTGGCCTGTAGATTTCCAAGCTGCTCTCCCACTTGGATTCAACCTAGCGAATAATTGCAGCACCCCGACAGGTCACCCCCTGTGCCAGGCTCCAGGCAGTCCAACAGTTAACGAGACACGGGGTCTAGTTTCAGGAAGCTTGCCGTTTGGAAGGAAAGGAGACCCATGAATTGCTATGATGCAAGAAGTGACTTCAGGAACCTGCACGGTGGCAGCTACCACAGGAGGAGGGGGTGTCGAGAGACACTCCCCGGCTGGGAAGGTCTGGAGGGGAGTCTTGTGGAGGAGACAGCCTTTGAGCTGGGCTTCAGGAATGGCCTCTGGGAGGTCAGGAGCATCTAGGCACCAAGACAAGCAAAGGGGAGAAGGGAGGGTGACCTCAAAGCAGGGAGAGGAGCGAGAAGTCTGGTTTTAATGCGAGACGAGGAATCAAAGCCTTGGTTTGTATCCCCACTCTGGTCTGTGTCCCCAGCTGGACTTCAGATGCATCTGGGGTCTCTGTCCCACCATGCTCAGCCTAACCTAACACCTTCCCCTCATATCAAGTAGCTAAATATATATGGCAGTGCAAGGACTCAATTTCCCCAAGGCATGTGGGATCTTAGTTCTCCTTCCAGGGCTGGAACCAGCATCCCTTGCCCTGGGAGGGAGATTCTGAGCCACTGGACCACCACAGAAGTCCCGAAAGGCTAGATTCTAAAGCAGTTTTCCCTGCTAGGCTAAAGGATGGATCCTATGTTTACCAGTGTTAGTCACCGTGATTCTTTAGGCTGTTTCTTTAGAAGAAAGTAGCTCTGAGGTTTTACTGCCTCTGTTGATAAAGAGAAAGTAAATTCTCCCTGTTGCAAAACCTTTTGGAGCAGCAGGAAACAAATCTGTCAACTGAAATTGATTTATTCGCTCAACTGGAATGGCCCGACCCACTTAACACATTCCCTGAGAGAGGGCTGTTTTCATTCAACCCATAGGATCCGGCTGATCATCACATGATAACTAATATCTTCATGAGGAAGTCTAGGTAGAGATACCCATTGCGACTTAATAGATGGAGAAAACGAAGTACAAATTTCACAGTCACGCAGATAGGATATTCGCTTCTAGTTGGATAATGTATTTACCAGGTCATCCGACCGTAGTTCCCTTAGATACAGGATGAATTCCATCTGAATTTGCATCTCTAGCCGGAAAGCCAAAGACAAGGGCTTCCTAATCATCACAGAGAGGGAAACCCAGTTTTGCGTATTCTCAGCATTCATTTTAAAGTCTCCAGTAGCCTCTGATTTCTCCTCCTCAGGACAGTTCTTTACAGCTTCTTTTGTTCTTGTTTAGAATACAGTTGACCCTTGAACAATGCAGGGGTTATGGGCGCCGACCCCTCAAAGCTGACAATCTACATATAACTTTACAGTTGACCCGCGTGTGCGAACTTCCCCGTCTGTGAAAGGAGCCCACCGTGGACCGTATTTAGTGACGAAAATCCAGCTGTCCGTGGACCTGCTCAGGTCAAGTTGCTGTTCGAGGGTCAGCCGTCCTTCTTCACAAGCGCTCCCCGGATCTCAGCTCGGAGGCTGCGGGTAGTTCAGAGCCCGGCGGGCCACGTCTGACTCTGACACTGACCCCTCCGTCCGTGAGGAACTGACGCGCGACGCCACGTCGGCTTCCGGAACCTCCCCCTGGCCTGGATCGCCCGGGCCCTCCAGACACGTGTGTGTGTTAGCTCAGGTGCAAAACAGCCGCTGGCCTCGGAGGCGTCTCGGGGGCTGTGGAGCCGGGAGCGCCAGCATCCTTGATGCTGCCAGGAGGCAGGCAGTGGGCTCAGCGTCAGCGCCTTCCGGGACCGCCGCGCTGTGGTCGGCGCGCGTGCTGAGGGCTGCAGCGGGACTCCGGGCCTGTCGTCGTCGAGCGGGGAGACGGAGGCTTTGGAACCAGGGCCCGCTTCGGCCCCTTTCTCACCCAGGGGCTCAGTGACTCACTCACTCACTTGGCAAAGACTCGCCAAGGGGCCGCCTGTGCGTGTGCCGGGCACTGCCAAGTCTGCGAAGACAGAGGTGGGGAACCAGCGTCTGACCTCCCAGAGCGTCCCGGATGTGGGGCGCCGTCCCCGGATGTGGGGCGCCGTCCCCGGATGTGGGGCGCCGTCCCGGATGTGGGGCGCCGTCCCGGATGTGGGGCGCCGTCCCCGGATGTGGGGCGCCGTCCCGGATGTGGGGCGCCGTCCCCGGATGTGGGGCGCCGTCCCCGGATGTGGGGCGCCGTCCCGGATGTGGGGATCTGCAGCTAAAACTCCGCAAGGCTTGGGACTCCCCTGGTGGTCCAGTGGTCAAGAGGTCCCCTTCCGATGTGGGTTCGATCCCTCTCGGAGGAGCTGGGGTCCCACATGCCTTGTGGCCAAAAAACCAAGACATAAAACAGCAGCGATATTGTAACAGATTCAATAAAGACTTTAAAAATGGTCCACATTAAAAAAAAAAAAAACTTAAAAAAAACAAACTCGGTAAGTACTGGACAAACTGGGACAAACTGGTGGGGGACAGATCGTTAGCAAGGACACAAATAAATACGTTAAGTTCAGACAGTGATACAGGCCACGGAAACAAGGAGGGTGATGTGGTAACTGTCAAAGGGAGGAGGAGGCATTTTTTGTTTGTTTCCACATATACGTGTATCCATTTTCCCCAAATCCCCCTCCCATGCAGGCTGGCACATAACACTGAGTAGAGTTCCGTGTGCTATACAGTAGGTCCTTATTGGTTATCCATTTTGAAGATAGCATTTACCAAGGCCCCATCCACCATCAGCGGCTTTGCTTGCGTTAACTCACTTTCCCTTCATAACAAAGGTAGGCTTATTTCCTTATCCTGCCTACGTGATGAGGGGGAAACCCAGGTGGAGGAGGTGTGAGAAGTTGGCAGTATGTCCATGACCTTCCCAAACTCCCTAACTGATCCCCCCCGCCACCCCGGCAACCCTAAGGCGTCTTCCAAGTCTGTGAGTTTCTGTTTCGTAAGTAAGTTCGTTTGTATCATTTCCTTTTAGGTTCCACATATAGGGGATGGCATGGTTACTTCTCTCTGGCTTCTTTCCCTCAGTATGACACTCTCGAGGTCCATCCACGTTGCTGCGAATGGCACGGTTCTATTCTTCTTGGGGGCTGAGGGGCATTCCATTGCACACAGGCACCACATCTTTATCCATTCATCTGTCGATGGACACTTAGGTCGATCCCACGTCTTGGCTCTTGCAAACGGTGCAGCAGTGAACACTCGGGCGCATGTATCCTTTGGATTATGTTTGTCTCTGGTTAAATGCCCAGGAGTGGGATTGTAGGGTCATGTGGTAGCTCTGTTTTTAGTTTTTAAAGGAAACTCCATATTGTTCTCTAAAGTGGCCACACCAAGTTACATTCCCACCAACAGGGTAGAGGGTTCCCTTCTCTCCACACCCTCTCCCGCATTTGTTGTTTGTGGATTTTTTGATGATGGCCGTTCTGACTCGTGTGAGGTGACATCTCATTGAAGTGTGGATTTGCATTTCTCTAATAACTAGTGATGTAGAACATCTTGTCTTGTGTGGCCATTTGTCTATTCAGATGTCTAGGTGATGTCTAGAAATGTCTATTCAGGTCTAGGGAGGAGGAGGCTTTTGTTGACAACAGGGCAAGGAGGCGGGAGTGTCGTTGACCAGTTGATGGAACAGGGACAAAGTCAGCGGTCAAGAGAAAGGTTGAGGCTGGAGTGGAGGAGAGGGAGCGGAGGAGTCAAGGAGGCAGAGGGAGGAGCTGACCTGGGATACCGCGTCAGCTTGAATACAGCCAATCAGCTTTCACCAAGGCCCCATCCGCCATCAGGGGCTTTACTTGAGTTAACTCGCTTTATCCTCACAAGGAAGGTAGGCTTATCTCATTATCCTGCCCACGCGATGGAGGAAGAAACCCAGGAACAGGAGGCGCGAGAAAGTAGCCAAGGCTGATGCTCTCTGGGCGTTTGGACCAAACCCTGTCTCGGGCCTCGGTGTGTGACCTGCCCAGTCCAGACGCATCAGATCCCGTGGCTCCTGGACCATACTAAAATCTCAGCCTGTCCGAGGGCTGTGCCAGTGTAGTATTTTCACAATGGGCTTCATATGAAGAAACCAGGGAGGCGAAAAGATTATGGCATATTGCCTTTTTAACTTACACTCTGCTTCTTTATAACCACCCTCAATATGTTGTTCTCGCCCCTTGATGAATATAGAGAACAACATAACCATTCAACTGCAGAAGCTGTCATCTCACAACTAAATCACTTACTCGGCTGTGCTTAACAGTGGGGATTTCTTCCCTCCACCATTTCTGATAAAATGTTTGCACAGCGTTATATGGGGAAACACAGAGCTACAGCAATAAAACATGAACAAGGATAATTTGTGTGTTGGCATTTCCACAATAGAATGTCAAGTGTTTCATACCCCAGTGATATTGAGCCTTTCTAAGCCGATTGCTTTGGGAAAAAAAATGCTTTATGTTCATTTTATTATTAATCTTAAGCTGTACATATATATTATAGACCCTCTTTTTTTGTATGATATGTTTCTCAAACAATATTTTAAAGTCTGTAATAAAAATAAATATGCATTGAAAATAACTGCATGGAAATATGCATTGAAAACGATACTGTCAGGAGAACTAACAGGCAGTTTTTATTGAGGGAGAACTTTTTTCTAAGACCACCCTGACCTCATTTCATTTAATGCCCTATACTTTTCAGAATTCCCTGCAATGATCTTTTACAAAGGGACTTTGTTCCTTTTGTAGGTCCTGATGATCAACCAACGTGGACTCATTNTTCTCTCTGGCTTCTTTCCCTCAGTATGACACTCTCGAGGTCCATCCACGTTGCTGCGAATGGCACGGTTCTATTCTTCTTGGGGGCTGAGGGGCATTCCATTGCACACAGGCACCACATCTTTATCCATTCATCTGTCGATGGACACTTAGGTCGATCCCACGTCTTGGCTCTTGCAAACGGTGCAGCAGTGAACACTCGGGCGCATGTATCCTTTGGATTATGTTTGTCTCTGGTTAAATGCCCAGGAGTGGGATTGTAGGGTCATGTGGTAGCTCTGTTTTTAGTTTTTAAAGGAAACTCCATATTGTTCTCTAAAGTGGCCACACCAAGTTACATTCCCACCAACAGGGTAGAGGGTTCCCTTCTCTCCACACCCTCTCCCGCATTTGTTGTTTGTGGATTTTTTGATGATGGCCGTTCTGACTCGTGTGAGGTGACATCTCATTGAAGTGTGGATTTGCATTTCTCTAATAACTAGTGATGTAGAACATCTTGTCTTGTGTGGCCATTTGTCTATTCAGATGTCTAGGTGATGTCTAGAAATGTCTATTCAGGTCTAGGGAGGAGGAGGCTTTTGTTGACAACAGGGCAAGGAGGCGGGAGTGTCGTTGACCAGTTGATGGAACAGGGACAAAGTCAGCGGTCAAGAGAAAGGTTGAGGCTGGAGTGGAGGAGAGGGAGCGGAGGAGTCAAGGAGGCAGAGGGAGGAGCTGACCTGGGATACCGCGTCAGCTTGAATACAGCCAATCAGCTTTCACCAAGGCCCCATCCGCCATCAGGGGCTTTACTTGAGTTAACTCGCTTTATCCTCACAAGGAAGGTAGGCTTATCTCATTATCCTGCCCACGCGATGGAGGAAGAAACCCAGGAACAGGAGGCGCGAGAAGGTAGCCAAGGCTGATGCTCTCTGGGCGTTTGGACCAAACCCTGTCTCGGGCCTCAGTGTGTGACCTGCCCAGTCCAGACGCATCAGATCCCGTGGCTCCTGGACCATGCTAAAATCTCAGCCTGTCCGAGGGCTGTGCCAGTGTAGTATTTTCACAATGGGCTTCATATGAAGAAACCAGGGAGGCGAAAAGATTATGGCATATTGCCTTTTTAACTTACACTCTGCTTCTTTATAACCACCCTCAATATGTTGTTCTCGCCCCTTGATGAATATAGAGAACAACATAACCATTCAACTGCAGAAGCTGTCATCTCACAACTAAATCACTTACTCGGCTGTGCTTAACAGTGGGGATTTCTTCCCTCCACCATTTCTGATAAAATGTTTGCACAGCGTTATATGGGGAAACACAGAGCTACAGCAATAAAACATGAACAAGGATAATTTGTGTGTTGGCATTTCCACAATAGAATGTCAAGTGTTTCATACCCCAGTGATATTGAGCCTTTCTAAGCCGATTGCTTTGGGAAAAAAAAATGCTTTATGTTCATTTTATTATTAATCTTAAGCTGTACATATATATTATAGACCCTCTTTTTTTGTATGATACGTTTCTCAAACAATATTTTAAAGTCTGTAATAAAAATAAATATGCATTGAAAATAACTGCATGGAAATATGCATTGAAAACGATACTGTCAGGAGAACTAACAGGCAGTTTTTATTGAGGGAGAACTTTTTTCTAAGACCACCCTGACCTCATTTCATTTAATGCCCTATACTTTTCAGAATTCCCTGCAATGATCTTTTACAAAGGGACTTTGTTCCTTTTGTAGGTCCTGATGATCAACCAACGTGGACTCATTTCTTTCATTATTCTTAGAGTTCTGCTCAGACACGTTCCAGGTGGTAGATAAGGATATTCAGATCCCAGACTTAACTGGAAATCATCACATCTTAAGAACACTTACAAATCACACATTGTAAAATGAGTTGAAAAGTAATCTGTATGCATCATTTGAATTTTAGGGATTTCTTTATTCTTAAGAAATAGCTTTTTTATTAAACCATCATACATAGTTGAGACAGAAAAGTTTCAAAAGGTGGGGAAAAAGGGTAGGAGAAACCTGTAGCTCACTCTGGGTTTGCATTTCAAAAAGACCCTCAAAAGCAGAAGGGACCAGCCCTCAGATCCCAGCCCTCCCCACCATGGTGTGTAGGAAGCCGGTGAAGACCTTGCACGGTCTGGGCAGAGGTTTGATCTCAGGTTCCCATCTGGTCCACGTGGGGTTTGATGGAGATTCAAGCAGCCTCCAGAGGGAGAGAGTTCTGGAAACTGAGGTGACTCATCTTTGGAACTGCCTACAAGATCAGGAAATTGCAGATGTGAATATGGACTAAATGGATGTTTTAGTCTCTTCATGTCAAAGACAAGAATAATTCACTCTCAGTGTCTCAGAGTGAGCCACTGGTAAAAAGGTCACAAATGCCTGCCATCTGACAATCAGATCCCTGGTGCCCAGGTCACAGGAAGGAGGCATGTGGCAGTGGGTGAAAAATGGTCTCCTAAAGATACGCCCATTTGCCAGTCCCCAGAACCTGCAAATATCAGCGTAAGTGGCAAAAAAATAGTGAAAACTGCCTTCTGTAGCCCTCCCTCGGCATCTGTGTGGTACTGGTTCTAAGATGCTCTTTGCCCCCAGTGTGGACACCAAAATCCACAGATGCTAGAGCCCCTTATACAAAATGCCTCAGCAGGACAGCCCGTCATCTGTATCCTCGGATTCCTAATCTGCCCATGGATGCAGAACCCACTCGTACAGAGGGCCAGCCATACAGTGAAAGATGTGATTAGGTTAAATCTTAAAGCTACTGTCCTGCATTATCCAGGTGGACCCTACATGTCTTTATAACAGAGAGGAAAAACACAAGAGTGCTGACCCGGACCCACAGGGAGATGAAGTGATGTGAAGACAGAGGCAGAGCTGGGAGTGATGTAGCCACAAGCCAAGAAGTGCCTGGACCGCGGTGCCTCTGTAGGCACCGTGCCTGTGCTGACTGCTTGACTGCAGATATCTGGCCTCTGGAACTGCGAGAGGATGCATGTCTGTGGTGTTAAGCCACCAAGTTTGTGATCACCTGTTACAGCAGCCATGGGAAACTGATAATACAATGGGTTATAAGTAGGGGGAGAGAGAAGGAGAGAAAATTATTTTTTAGCTGCAGACTCACGAGGGCTGGATTCTTCCATCAGGGTACTGTGCAGTGACTCCGGGAGCTGGCAAACAGCAACAGCGTCCCGAGGCAGGCAGCTTCGTAGGATGGCCAGGGTCTCCACCCACTGGAGTCACTTTCCATGGCACGGGGATAGTGCAGATGTAATTACGGTAACTAATCAGTTGGTTTTATTTTTTAAGCATGTGTGTGTTTGGCGGTGCTGGGTCTTCCTGGCTGTGGGGGCTTTTTCCTGGGTTAAGCGCGGGGAGGCTGCTCTCTGTCTGCAGGGCACGGGCGTCTCTTTGTAGCGATTCTCATTGCAGAGCGGGGACTCTAGGGGTTCAGGGTCAGTAGCTGTGGCACACAGGCTCGAAGCCCAGGCTCCGCAGTGCTCCAGGCACCTGGGATCTTCCCGGCTCAGGCGTTGAACCTGGGTCTCCTGTACTGACAGGCAGAGTCTTTACCACTGAACCCCCAGGGAAGCCCCAATCAGTTGATTTTTAGCTCATGACTGACTGGGGGTTTTTTGCAGAAACCAGCACCTGTGGCTGGCGATTCTTATTTTCACTGACCAAAACTTAATTCTGTTATCTCACTAACACTGTGGGTTATCACATTCACTAGTAGCCCCTGACGTGGCTGTGAAGTCTTCTAGTTTTTGTGAAAGGTTGTCTTCAGTCCAGTCTTCTCTCCAGTACTGTTTCATTTTTACTTTCCCTATGTCACTCAAGATTTTTTGTGTGTCTTTTTGTTGGTCTAATATTCACAACATCTGAATCAGAACTATATTCTAAAGAACTATCATCTTCTGAGACACTAGTATATATGTTGCTCGGATAATCAGAGAAAATATCTGCATAAAATTCACCAAAAAAATTCTTCACTGAAAATTTCACGATGTGTCATTTTTGAAAAATTTCCATTTATAAGATACACAGGGTTGGAACAAAAGGCTAACAGAGCGAAATGTGAACGATAATGACAATCCTAAGTTGTACAATAAACCTTTGATCGATTTTCAGCTCTAACAACTATGCATGGTGATGTTAATTGTTTCGTTGTCTGAAAACATTTTGAAACATCTCTGGTCAATAATGCATTAAGACAGAGAGATTGTTCCTGTGGTCCTCACCTAATCACACCAGCTTCTTTAAGTGCAGAGAGTCTTCTCCAATTGGTAGCAGAAGGGGATGTCACTGAGACACACTCTGCTGGCTTAGAAGAAAGCAAACGTCCATACTGTGAACTGCTGATGTAGGGAAGTGGGGAGAATGGGGACCGCGGTGCTGCAGCCATGGGAAAACGGGTTCTGCCAACAAGCAGGGAGCTTAGAAGGGGACCAAGGCCCAGCTGAGAAGCACAGCCTCAGCCAGTGCCCTGATTTGACCTTGTGACATCCTGAGCAAGACACGGCCACACCACGGCCCAGTTCTGACCTGCAGACTCATCCGCTGATGAGTGGGCATTGTGGTAAGCTGCTTGGTTTGGGGGATCCTGTTAGGCGGCAGTGGATAACTAGCGCGCATCTCCACTCATCTCCTCCTTTCTCCACCGTCCACCGCACGCACATCCCCTGTGTGCCTGACTGGAAAGGACCTGCCGAAACCCAGGATGCATCTTCTATGATCTGACGTAACCAGGTGAATCCTGAAGAAATCAAGCTCTTGGTCCAACAGAGGTTCTTGCAGGCAGGTGCTAAAGTCATATAGAATGCAGAATAAACCTGCCTGTTCCCAGGTGAAAGTGAAAGTCGCTCAATTGTGTCTGATTCTTTGCGACCTCATGGACTTTTCTCCAGGCCAGAATACTGGAGTGGGTAGCCTTTCCCTTCTTCAGGGGTTCTTCCCATCACGGGGGTCGAACCTGGGTCTCCCACATTGCAGGGGGATTCTTTACCAGCTGAGCCACCAGGGAGTGGGTCCAATACACGCACATGCACGCACACACATGCACACGCACACACACCTGAAGGCTAAGATGTAGTATGCTGATTTTCAAGAGGCAAAAACTATAGGCATTCACTTTATCCACGAGGAAGAAAACTGCTCTGGACGCGGTTCAGAGAATGAGCCTCATCTCTGCACACAGCCCACCCCTCCTGGGTCTCGCCTCCCTGCTCTCGGCTCTTGCTTACGCTTTCCCTCAGCACTTGCACTCTTCAAACGGCTGACTTCATCTTTAAGGTTTCAACGTAAGGATAGTCTCCCCAAGGGTCTTCTCCCTGACCTCCCCTCCTGCAGTTGGTCTCCACCGCCAGTCTCTCCAAGTTTATCTTCCTTCTGTCATGGCACTTCACATTTTGTAATTATATATTGGTTTCTTTTTCTGCTTGACCACTAGCATATGACCTTCTATATTATTCAGGAGTCTGTTGGTTGCAAGCAACAGAAATCCTTCCTGACTTGCTTAAATTACAAAAGAAGGGTAGCTTTTGTAAGAGTCAAGGAAAACGGCTCAGCAAGGGTGAGAATGGTGACCCTGTAGGGCTTTTTAGTCCTTCTCTCATAATTCCAGCCGCTTTGGAAACCTGGGTGTCTCCACTCACATTTCAAGTTCTGGGAGAAGGAATATGGGGGGTTAGGTTGGGTTGACTTTCCACCCTTGAAATTCACTGTGAGCTCCTATGATGGGTGCATGTCTTGTGAAAGCTCATCTGTTGTTTTTCTAACACATTACTATTATTAACTGGAGACTATCAATACTTTCTCAGACAGTGATACAATTAAAATCACCGCATGAAACTGTTAGAGCTTAAAACTGATCAAGGGTTCATTATACAACTTATGATTGTCATTATCATTCATATTTTGCTCTGTTAGGCTTTTGTTCCAATCTTGTGTATATTATAAACATAAAAATTTCAAAACGGATACATTGTGAAATGTTGAGTAAAGGAGATTTTTTTTTTTTTGTTTGGTGAAATTTATCCAGCTACTTCCTCTGATTATCCAAGTGACATATATACTAGTGTCTCAGAAGATCATAGTTCTTCAGAATATAGTTCCTGTTCAGATGATGTGTATATTAGACCAACAAAAAGACAAAAAACCTTAATGAGTGATTCTGATAGGGAAAGTGAACATGAAATTCACAGTGTTGGAGAAAGCTCCTTTGCTTCTGCAGAAGAGTGAATCGAAGGCAACGTTTCATGAAAACTGGAAGTCTTTACAGGTGTGTCAAGTGTAACTATTGTCCCACAAAATGTTCGTGAAATAATAGAACTGATTTTTGACAACAACTTTCTCGAGCTGGTCACTTCTCAAACAAACTTGTATCACTAACAGAATGGAAAACCATAAGGAAAGTATGATAAGGCTTCAAAATGGACTTATGTAACCAGTAGTGACATGAAGCAGTTTCTCGGATTAACAGAGGGGAGTGGGGTTGATGGCTGGTTCTGGGCAGGGAGGAAACGAAGTGAACACAGATGGCGTGGAAGGTTGTGGACAGAGTGATGTCACCAGATCTATGGGCCCCTGACCTTTTCAGTCTCCGATTGGCACAAGTGTCCAGCAGACGTTACCACCATCAAGGGACTCTCTGCCACCATACATAGGTGTTCCAGACTGAATGTCTGCGTATCCACAACTTCATATGCTGAACCCTAACCTCCAGTGTGATGGCATTAGGAAGTGGGGCTTTTGGGAGGTGATGATGTCATGAGCACAGGGCACCCGTGAGTGGGATCAGTGCCCTCATCAAAGAGGCCCCCAGGAGCATTCTCGCCACCCATCATGTGAAGGGCTAGTGAGAAGAGAGCCATCTATGAACCGAGAAGCAGGCTCTTCACCAGACACAATCTGCCAGCACCTTGACCCTGAATTTCCCAGCCTCAAGCACTGTGAGAAATACATTTCTGTTTATAAGCTTCCCAGTCTGTGGTATTTGGTTGTAGCAGCCTGAACGGAGTGAGAAATTGGTAAGGAGAGGTGGGGTGCTGCCGTAACAAACACCTGAAATGTGGGAGTGAGTCGTGGGTGGAGGCTGGGAGAGTTTGGAGGTGACTGCTAGAAAGAGCCTCTTTGCTCGGAATGGACCGTAAAGGGTGATTCCACTGAGGACCTGGGAGAAAGGAGGGGAGCTGGAGAGACGGCCTCCTTCCTCTTGCCCGTGGGTGTGAGGCCCCTCGAGCCACGAGGGCGCGGCCTGAACCTGGCAGGAAGGTCTGCCCTGTGCCTGATCCACGATTGGATTTTGAAAGCGCATGACTTGCTTGATTTCTTGCCTTCACAGCTGCAGAGGAGCCTCCTCCACACAAATGGCACCTTATACCTCCCCTGGCTCTAATTTAGGTGCTATTTAGATGGAACTTGGACTTCTGAGATCTTTCTGGGAGGAGTTAAGACTTTGGGAACCACTGGGATGGAATGGAAGTATTTCATAGGCAACACAGGCATGAATGTGGAGGTCGGGGCAGAATGCGGTATTTGTGAGCACCAGTCTATAGTGGCTTTTCAGACCACGGCACAAAATAGACCAAGACAGCAGGTAAACCGGCCGTCACAGGCTGCTCCCGTCCGTGTGTTCTATGGAGCTGGAGATGTCCAGCACTATCCTCAATAAGGCAATCTGGACGCCAGGACACAGTGAGAAAAACAGGCTGCAGCTCCGAGGGGCGGGATGGGGAGGTGGCGGGGAAGCTCAAGCGGGACGGGGTGTGTATGTATGGCTATCACTGATTGGAGCTGTTTATGGCAGAAGTCAACACTAATTGTGAGAAGAGGATCTAAGTACGAATCCGGCCTTACCGCCGCGACTCCAGCCAAGTCAGCCTGCCCGAGCCTCGACTTCCTTATCCATAAAATGGGGATCACTGTGTACGTTTGTGAAGACATTGCTTTCTCAAAAACCTTTATATTAGAGTATAGCAGCTCACTGGAGGGGATGTAAGTTGCCCTGAGAGCAGACCATCCGCAATGTAACCTAGCAGTTCTTCTGCAGAGAAGTGAAACACACCGTGGAATGCCTGACCCCTCATTCTGAAGTTTTGCCACCTGCTCTATAATTAAACACCCTTTCATGGTCCTGGGGGTAAAGACTGGTGAAAGACAGTTAGTTTTCAAGAGAACTTCTTTTGTGACCTGGCAGGACTCCCGTAACTGTCAGGGAGCCCCCATCCCTGGTTCCCAGGACAGAGGATGCTGCCTATGGAGTTAAGTCACTGCCCTGCCAGGACCACCTGCCTGCTGACAGGGACAGTCTCAGAGCAAATACGGCAGAGATGCAGCAAGTCACCTTTCAGCTAGGGGCTTTAGGAGCGCTTGAGATGTTTTTACTTTTTAAAGTACCCAGCCTGTTTTATCTGGAGACAGTTCCTGCAGGACGTCATTGCATGCATGCATCAGTCACTAAGTCTGTCCGACTCTTTTCGACCCCATGGACTGTAGCCCGTCAGGCTCCTCTGTCCGTGGGATTTCCCGGGCAAGATTACTGAAGTGGGTTGCCATTTCCTTCTCCAGGGGATCTTCCCAACCCACGTATCATCATTCAAGAAACCCTCTGTTCTCCCCTTTTCCCTTCCTCTGCTTTGCAAAAGACTTATCTTCATTGATTGAGTAGGAAATATAGGAACACAATTTAAAAAAAAATCAAATGTATTCACAGATTACAGTGAAAAGACCCCCTCTCACCTAACCTCCCTTCATCCCCTCCCTCCCCGCTAGTGTCATCAGCTCCTTGGAGCCCTTCCAGATGCGCAGCGAGACGCGTCCTTGTGTTTGTGTGTGTGCACTCTAAAAGTGAATGTGGGCATGCTATGCACTACTATGCTTTTTTTAGAAAAATCGCAGCCTCATTAAGACGTAACTCTCACATGGTGGGTTTCCCAAGTGGCTCAGTGGTGAGGAATCTGCCTGGCAGTGCAGCAGCCTCGGGTTCGACCCCTGGACTGGACGGCCGCCTTCCCCTCGGGGTCCCCGCTCCGTGTGCACATGCCCCTGGTGCTTCTCTGTGTCCTCAGACCCTCGTCCAAGAAGGACTCCAGTCAGACTGCGCTAGGGCCACCCCAAAGGCCTCATTTAACTCTTTAAAAGCCCGTCTCCAAACACAGTCCCTTTCTGGAGCACAGGGGGTGAATTTTGGGGGGCACAGAATTGGTCATAAGAGTGGAGGAGCACCTGCCCGACGGGCCTGTTTGGAGGGGCAGGAGCAGGGATCTGTGTGCACAGCAGGCACCCCGTGAGGCTCTTCTGTGTCGCCTTGAGGGCTGGTGGGGCTGTGCCTCCCCAGCGTAGTCCTCAGCGGGGGAGGACCACGAGGAGGGAATCTGGAGGACTCCTGGGAATCCTTGCCCGCTGAAAGTGGGCGGGAGCAGCCTCCCTCCCCAGGGCTTGCCAGACGCCGTGGTTCTCAGACGTGGACTCGCATCTGAATCCCTGGGAGGGCTTGTGCATCGCCCCCAGATTGCTAGTCGTTGGTCTTCGACGGGAGGATGGAGGAAGGGTGCTTCCAACCAGCTCCCAGGGGTTGTTTTTGGTCCAAGGACCACACAGTGGGAGAGTCCTGAGCCTCATGCGTTCCTGGTGCATCGGAGGCCAAGAATGAAGAGTGGGTGGAGAGGGAGAGAGCGTCCTGGGGAATGATGGCTAGAGTGGGTGGAGAGGCGGGGAGCGTCCTGGGGAATGATGGCTAGAGTGGGTGGAGGGGGGGAAGCGTCCTGGGGAACGATGGCTAGAGTGGGTGGAGAGGGGGAGAGTGTCCTGGGGAACAATGGCTAGAGTGGGTGGAGGGGGGGAGCATCCTGGGGAATAATGGCTAGAGTGGGTGGAGAGGGGGGGAGCGTCCTGGGAGATGTGTATAAGAGACAGGTCCAGACGCATCAGATCCCGTGGCTCCTGGACCATACTAAAATCTCAGCCTGTCCGAGGGCTGTGCCAGTGTAGTATTTTCACAATGGGCTTCATATGAAGAAACCAGGGAGGCAAAAAGATTATGGCATATTGCCTTTTTAACTTACACTCTGCTTCTTTATAACCACCCTCAATATGTTGTTCTCGCCCCTTGATGAATATAGAGAACAACATAANTGGAGGGGGGGAGCGTCCTGGGGAACGATGGCTAGAGTGGGTGGAGAAGGGGGAGCGTCCTGGGAACAACGGCTCACACAGGCACGTGGGGCTGCGTTTCTAGGGCCAGCGTGATGACCCCCAAGTTAGCTTGGCCCTGCGTCTTCACTGACTCCGGGGTCAGAGCTGGGACAAGCTTCCAAGCTCTTCTGCTCTGAGCTGGACGGGCTTGGCCTCTGCCTCCTCTTCTGACTCCCTCCCATCCCCCACCTGGTCCGTTAAATCGGCTGTGGTCACCCGCAAGGAGGAAGGGTCCCCAGGGAGGAGCAGGCCCCTTCACGAAGCAGCAGCTCCGACAGGAGTGGGGCAACGCTGGAGCCTCCGGAAATGTCAGCTTCCCCCACGGAGTCGACTGGATGACGGGCGAGGAGAAGGCTTTCCTACTTCTCACTGAAGTAGGCTTTATGTGTCTAAAGATGTTTTATGGAAACAGAAATTGTACCTGATAAAGTGCCAGCATTAATCCATTTGATGTGTTTAAGGGAAGCATTTTCACAGCAACATATCACGTTAATGTAAGTCTGATGGATGAGAAATGGCAGAGGATGATTTAAAAAACTTTTTTTTTTAACACGATGGAGAAAAAAGACTGACTTTCCATTTTGTTTTTTTCCTCTAAGGAAGTGTATCTCTGATCCTAACAGTATTTGCTGAAATAGAGTTGGGGCTAAAATCCAAAGGGAGTTTTCAGAGCGGGGCAATTTCTTTCTACATCTGGTTCACAGGCTCAGCCATCAGACCAGCAATTCAGTTCAGTAAACATTTATTGAGCGCCTACTGCGTGTTGGGCATTATCCTGCAGTTCAAGGGATGGCGGTGATGGGAGGTAGTTGGACGTCCCCCACCCCCACCCCATGCCATTCCACCCAACAAAAAAAAAAAAAAAAAAAAAAAGTGTTTTAAAGGTATGTCTCTCCCCAACAAGCCCCTGAACATCTTCCCCAAAGTACATTTTCAAAGGTGTCTCAGAAGCATGTGCAAGTTGAAGAGCTCTCTGGCTTAGAATACACGGATGCACTGGGGTTCAGCAAAGTATCAAGTCACTTACTACTAATGGTAGTTAAAACCACACTTGTCAGACGATTGGCTGTTTATTTTAAAAAGATATACTCGAGGGGATTCCACGGCCGTCTCTTTTGCTTGCCAGAGCTGAGGGCACTGGTGGGAAGGCAAGAAGGAGACGCTTTCATCATGAGCGGCCAGGGCCGCTGACCCCGCCAGGACCGGGGTGTGTCCCAGACGGCGGTCCTCCACGCAGGACTTGTGATCAGATGCAAAAAGCAGGGCTGAGGCTCCGCCTAGAACTTTACCAAGGAGGGTGGTGGCAAAGAATCTGCCTGCCGACGTAGGGGACATGGGTTCGCTCCCTGGTCCGAGAAGATCCCACAAGCCAGGAGGAGCAGCTAAACCCGGGGGCCACAGCTCCTGAGCCTGTGCGCAGGGGCCCGAGCGCCGCAGCTGCCGGGCTCAAGGAAGAGAACCCCCCGACGGGAAGCCCCCGACGGCAACGGGAGAAAAGCGCGAGCCGCAGTGAAGGCAGCACGGCCAAAACAATCAATAAATACGCTTAAAAAAAGTATTTGGAAAAAGTTCTGGCAAGAAACACCGCAAAGCCGCCCACAGAGGGGAGAGGGCAGGTGGGCCAGCGGAGGGGACAGAGGGCAGGTGGACAGGGGGGCAGGACGGGGAAGGTCGTGGGTGGGGGGTGGGGGTTGTGGCGCGGGGGGGGNTCCCCCCTCCGCCCCGGCGGAGAGGCTCCTTCTGAAGACACAGCCCCTAGACATCGGGCTTCAAGAGTCTTTCCCCTGTAATGGGGTTCCTGCATGCTCGGTTCTCATGAGAGGCTGAGTTATTTTTGAATTAGCACAGGGTCTTTTGACAGTCACCAGACAGAAAGGATGTGCTTGGCTAAACAAGTGTGCCAGTTCAGCCTTTCACTTTCTGGTGGCCCTTCAGGAGGACCCGGGGCCCCAGCCAGAGCCACTGTCTGCTGCGGGGTGTTTTGCAAAGAAAAACACGCCTGCCTGAAGACCCAGAAAGGAATGGCTGGACGAAGCTCTGTTCTCTGCTTTAGTGAATTTCACACCCCACCCCGGACGGGCCATTTCTCTCTTCCTTCCTCTTCCTTCTCGCCTTTCAAGCTCTCTGTGAGTGGTTTCAGTGACTAGAAGGTCAGGCGAGTGGGAGCCCAGACCCTGACCTGGGGTGTCCCTCTCTGCACTGTGTCGAGTCCAGGGGCAGCTGGGCCTGAGACCCAGGCCTGAGACTTGCCAAGCCAAGTCGCCTCAGTCATGTCCGACCCTGCGTGACCCCATAGACGGCAGCCCACCAGGCTCCCCATCCCTGGGATTCTCCAGGCAAGAATATTGGAGTGGGTTGCCATTTCCTTCTCCAGTGCATGAAAGAGAAAAATGAAAGTGAAGTAGCTCAGTCTGTCCGACTGTTAGCGACCCCATGGACTGCAGCCCACCAGGCTACCCCATCCATTAGATTTTCCAGGCAAGAGTACTGGGGTGGGGTGCCATTGCCTTCCCTGACTGAAGCGACTTAGCAGAGATTTTATGGGCTTCCCAGGTGGCGCTAGTGGTAAAGAAACTGCCTACCAGTGCAGAGACTTGGATTCAATTCCTGGGACGGGAAGATCCCCTGGAGAAGGGTATGGCAACCCATGCAGGTACTCTTCCCTGGAGAATCCCGTGGACAGAGGAGCCTGGCGGCTACAGTCCAGGGGTCACAAAGAGTCTGACACGACTGAAGTTACCAGCATGCACGCNAGATCCCCTGGAGAAGGGTATGGCAACCCATGCAGGTACGCTTGCCTGGAGAATCCCGTGGACAGAGGAGCCTGGCAGCTACAGTCCAGGGGTCACAGAGAGTCTGACACGACTGAAGTTACCAGCATGCACGCACAGAGATTTTACGTGCTGCCGGTCTCTGGAACGCTCTACTTTGAAATATGATTTATTGAGTTTGATTGTTAATTTTCGGCTCTGTGGGTCTTCCTTGCTGCCAGTGGGCCTTTCTCTAGTTGCGTGGAGCAGGGGCTACTCTCTGGCTGTAGTGAGCGGGCTTCCAGAGCATGCAGAGCACGCAGGACACGCAGGACCCACTTTGAGATGCAGTCACAGGGTCTCCAGCCCCCTCTCCACCCGCTCCTCCGCTCCTCGGAGCCCTGGCTGGGAGGGAAGCAGGCTGCCATGCTTGGGAGGAGTCCTGTGGCGAGGCCCTCGGTCAGGTGGCTGTGGAGAGAGCGGGCACTGGAGAGAGCGGGGCCGTGACCCGCAGTCAGGTCATGAGACGCCGCCGCTTGGGAGTGAGTCCTCCGCGCCCTCCCCGCACCTTCAGACACCTGCAATATCACCTGGCTCCGAAACCGGCCCCCAGGGCTCCTCCTCTGAAGTCAGCGTTCTTGTGTGCAGAGCAGACCCCTCCCACCCACACGGAGTTCAGTTCAGTTCAGTTCAGT
>SJYX01009212.1:230253-259638 GCA_006410675.1 Oreotragus oreotragus | reverse complement strand
GCCGCAGTTCCTGACCTTCAACGTGGGACAGCTCCTCCAGGCCCGTGCAGCCCCTGCTCCTTGGGTTGCTCCTCCCAGCCGCCGGCTGTGGCCTCGGGCTCAGGGTGGCTTCTCCCAGCTGCCGCCCCTGGCCTCGGGCTCAGGGTGGCTCCTCCAGGTCACCACCCCTGGCCTCGGGTGCAAGGTGGCTTCTCCCGGCCGCCCCTGGCCTCGGATGTGGGGTAGCTCCTCCCGGCCACCGCCCTGACCTCAGACGCGGGGTGTCTCCTCCCGGCTGCCACTGACCTTGGATGAGGGGCAGCTCCTCCCGGCCACCACTGACCTTAGACACAGGGTAGCTCCTCTCGGCCGTTCCTGCGCCGTCGCAGCCTGGCACTCTAGGTTGCTGCCCCTGACCTCGGACGTGGGGTAGCTCCTCTTGCCCGCGCTGAGTGCGCCGGCCCGGCTCTCGCAAGCGGCCCCCACACGGAACCTCTGGCTTATACTTAGATAGTTGTCCATTTTGCAAAATGTGACCAGTCACAGAGCTGCTTCTGGGGTCCCTGCTGTCCCTGGAAGCAGCAGGTCCTCATCTTTCGGGCCCAGAGTGGGTGGTGAAGAGGGAAATGCCTGACCCAGGGCTCTGGGGCAAGGAGGGTCTGGGCTGGAGCCTCAGGACGGCCTCTCACATAGGTTCAACCTCAGAGATATCGCTTAACCTCTTGGAATCTCAGCATCTTCATTTGTAAAATGGGGATTCTTATGCCTGCCCAGCGGGGTGGTTTCTAAGGGTCAAGGACCTGGGGGAGGTGTCAGGGTCACAGACAGAGGGAAATAATGGCCGGGTGAGGTCGGAACTGCCCTTCCCAGGGTCAGGCTGGGAGTGCTTGGGCCGAAAAGTGCAGGCTCATGTATCTTTCCAGTTATGGTTTTCTCCGGATAGATGTGCAGGAGTGGGCTTGCTGGGTCATATGGTAGCTTCAAATTTAGATACATGCACCCCAGTGTTCAGAGAAGCACTGTTTACAGGAGTCAAAAAATGTCCACTGACAGATGAACAGATAAGGGGCAGATAAGGGAGGTGTGTTCGCATATACAGTGGAACACGGCTCAGCCATGCAAAGAACACATGTTTCCATTTGCAGCCACATGGGTAGATCTAGAGAATGCCATGCAAAGTGAAGTAAGTCAGACAGAGAAATGTATCATGTTATATCACTTATACTGCTGCTGCTGCTAAGTCGCTTCAGTCGTGTCCGACTCTTCGCGACCCCATAGACGGCAGCCCACCAGGCTCCCCTGTCCCTGGAATTCTCCAGGCAAGAACACTAGAGTGGGTTGCCATTTCCTTCTCCAGTGCATGAAAGTGAAAGGTGAAAGCGAACTCACTCAGTCTTGTCCGACTCTTCGTGACCCCATGGACTGCAGCCCACCAGGCTCCTCCACCCATGGGATCTGCCAGGCAAGAGTACTGGAGTGGGGTGCCATAGCCTTCTCGGACAATGGAACACTTCTCAGCCATAAAAAGAACATATGTTTCCATTTGCAGCCACATGGGTAGATCTAGAGAACGCCATGCTAAGTGAAGTAAGTCAGACAGAGAAAGGCATGTATCATGTTATATCACTTATACAGGGAATCTTATACAAAAAAGATGCAAACGAGCCTATTTACAAAACAGAGATAGAGTCACAGATGTAGGAAAAACCTTATGGTTACCAAAGGTGAAGGGAGGAGGAGGGATAAATTAGGGTTAGGGATTAACACACACACCCTATTAAATGTAAAGTACAAGGATCTCCTCTATAGCACAGGGAACTATACTCGATATCTTGTAATGACCTGTATGCCTATATGGGAAAAGAATCTAAAAAAGAATGGATATGTGTAAACGTGTAACCAAATCCCTTTGCTATACACCTGAAACTAACACAGCATTGTAAATTGACTATACATCAATAAAAAAGAATAATACATTTTTTAAAAGTCCGGACTCATTAAAAGGCTGTGGGGAAAACACCCAGCCCAGCCCAGTGTGAGCCTGAAGGGTAAAGGTCTGGATACAGCAGTGAGTCCTGAATATTCATTGGAAGGACTGATGTTGAAGCTGAAACTCCAATACTTTGGCCACCTGATGCAAAGAGACGACTCATTTGAAAAGACCCTGATGCTGGGAAAGATTGAAGGCAGGAGGAGAAGGGGATGACAGAGGATGAGATGGTTGGATGGCATCACCAACTCAATGGACATGAGTTTGGGTGAACTCTGGGAGTTGGCGAAGGACGGGGAGGCCTGGTGTGCTGCAATCCATGGGGTCGCAACGAGTCGGACATGACTGAGCGACTGAACTGAACTGAACAGCAGTGGGGGCAGAGGTGAGGGCAGGCAGGGAGGTGAGCCTGCCTGGGTCCTATGAGCAGGCAGCCCATCCTAGGCTCAGCGGCTCCTCCTCCCAGAGCCAAGGGAGAAGCTCAGAGACACTGGTCTGGGGTCGCTCAGTGGGAGCTGTTCCCTCTGATTTAAATCAAGGAGGAGCCCCTGGAGGAGGGGGTTCATGAGCCATGCAATGTTAATTAACTCCATTGTTGCGTTTTGTTTTCCACATTAAAGTCCCTCTAGTATTGGAGTACTTTCTCTCCCAAGAATTACACATCATGCCCCAGTGTATCCAAGTTTCTGCCAATACCTTTGGTGGAGGGGTCTGGAAGCAGAGATGGTAGGATTTTCTGGGCCAAGATTCAGGTGGCGAGATCAGCTTCAGTTTAGGGAGAAGCTGACTGCATACCATAACCAGAATCTTCTTTGAATTTTTCATTCCACTTAGAGTGCTCTCCAGCTTCCTGAGTTATCCTTTGTTTTAATGGTCAGAGCTTTTTTGCAAATGAAAGACAAAAGAGGGGGAAAAAAACCCATGGCCCGATGAACTAAACCTTGAGAGAATGGGAGCCACGTGGTGCCGCTGATTCGCTTCTGCCAAATTCCCTGCAGAAACGATTCCAGAAAACTCCAGCTCCCTCTGACAAGCGCCTGGCTGTCCGGGAGCCAAGAAGGAAAAGGGGGACAGATGAGACGCGCTGGCGGGGAGCCCCGGTTGATTGGGCAGAACCGGTTTCCCCAGGCAGATCGGGTGATTCAAAGGCTGGCCGGGAAGACAGCTGCTCCGGAGCTCCTGGATTACTCAATGTCCTGCCCTGACGCAGTGGGCTGGACCCACTTTGGGCAGAGAGGCGCAGGGTGAACCCACGGAGCTGGTCGCCCACCCCGGGGCAAGCTGAGATCTGGACCTACACAGCAAGACTGTGGAATCCGGGTGTTTGTCCTCGGGGCAGAAGGCGTCTGAAGCTGGTGAGGCTAGTGGCAACCGTCCCTCTTCCCCCAAGGCTGAGTGGGGGAGCGGCACGGGCACCCCAGTGACTGACTGGCACCCGAAAGGAGGCTCTGGATTGCACGGTGGGGGTCTTTCTGGGTAGGAAGTAAGTGCAGCCTGGCTCTTTGGGTGACTAAGGGTGAGAGAGAGAGCCTTTAGTCTTGCGCTATAGCACTCTGGAGGGCTTCGCAGGTGAAGCAGTGGTGAAGAACCTGCCTGCAATGCGGGAGACGAGAGTTCGATCCCTGGGTGGGGAAGATCCCCTGGAGGAGGGCATGGCAACCCACTCCAGTGTTCTTGCCTGGAGCTACTAACATGGGTGGACCTAGAGACTTTCATACTAAGTGCAGAAGGTCAGAGAAAGGCAAATACTATGTGACATCACTGACGTGTGGGATCTAGAAAACTGGTACAGATGAACTTATTTACAGAACAGGAATAGCCTCAAGACTTAGAAACCAGATGCGTGGCTACCAAGGGGAGGAATACACGAGGAGTCTGGGACTGACATGTAAGCACTGCTGTATTTAAAATGGTTAACCAGCAAGGACCTGCTGTGCCGCACAGGGAACTCTGCTCAGCACCCTGTAATAAGCTAAATGAGAAAAGAACGTGGAAAGGAGTGCACGTGTGCAGATGTATAACGGTCAGTTGCTGCACGCCTGAAACCAATGCAACATGGCAGGTCAATTACACTCCAAAATAAAATAAAAACGTAAAGACTTCCCTGGTGGCCCAGTGGCTAAGCGTCCGCCTGCCGAGGCAGGGGACAAGGGCGTGTGTCTGGAGGGTCCCACCCGCCGCAGGGCAGCGAAGCCCGGATGCCACAGCTCCTGAGCCCACACGCCTAGAGCTTGTGCTCTGCAGCAAGAGGAACCACTGCCGTGAAATGCCCACACACCACAGTCTGCTTGGCGCAGCTGGAGAAAGCCCGCCTGTAGCAAGGAAGACCCAGCACAGCCACAAATAAAAAATAAAAAATTTTAAATCTATATAAAATAAAATTTTTTTAATGTTGCTACTAGAAAAGTTAGAATTGTATCTGTGACTCATCCTTGTGGCTCACGCTTTGTTTCCTGGGACAGCACTGCTTTACCTCCACTCAAATCTCATCTCCTCTAAGGCAGAGAGTTCATGAACATGGCTGGATCCGGACTGCTGAAATCCTAGACCCGCCACCGCCTGGCTGGGAGACTCGGATCAGTTACGTAAACCCGCCGAGGTTCAGTTTCCCTGTGTCTAGGATGAGGCTTAAAGTAGCACAGGGCAGGTGAAACTCAGGTAAGAAGATGGACTCAGAATACAGAGCAGGGTTTGGCACACCTAGGTTTTTAAAACGTACGTGGTTTCCTTATGAACAGTACTTAAACGTTTCTCACCAAAGAGGCAGACAGGAGAGGCGGCGGTATGGACTCAGGTTCTGGCCACCCACCTTCAACCACTGGCCCTTCCGTATTAACCAGGGAGGAGAAGCTCCCCTTTCACATGGATTTCACTTGCAAATTTGGAGACTGGGGGTCAGAGATGCCCTCTGACTTCCTCAGTAGATCAGGATATGTCAGGCAACTCCGAATGAGACCCGTGGGTTCTGCGTATCTGACTTGGCGTCAGGAGACCTGGGTCTGAACTCTGTCCTTTGATCCTAGCGAGATGTCTTAACCGCCCTGGGCCTCTGGCTCCTCAGCTGTGCAGCAGGCTCCCTGGGAACCCTTCCAGGTCTTTACATCCCTTGGAGGAACCACAAGCTTTTCATGAGCATCTGCTGGGTGCCTGACACTACGGGAACGCCAGGGTTCCAGGAGGGCTTCCAGCCCCACAGAGAAGACAGGCTGCAGCTCGTTACGCAGGTTCATTTGTGGGCCGTTTTTTTTAAGCACACGGAGGATGGAAAAGAAAAACGTGGCAAGCCGGGTAGGGGCGTACCAGGGGGTCCAAACCAAGTCAGAAGAATCAGAGCAGGTTTTTCCAGGGGTGACTCTTAACCTGAGACTCTAGGTGACTGGAAAGGGGAAAGGCCTTGCAGGCAAAGAGAGTAGAAAGAGCTAGAGACAAAGAAAGTCCAGGCGGACAGGGCACGTGGAGTGTGTGTGTGCGTGTATATGTGCGCACGTGTGTGCACAAGTGTGCATGTGTGCACACGTGTGTGCGTGTCTGTGCACGCAAGTGTGTGTGTGTACACGTGTGTGCACGCAAGTGTGCATGTGTGTGCACGTGTCTGCAGCAGTGGTGGTGGTCGGTTTTACAAGACAGCTGGGCTCTGCGCTGGGGCCCTGACGTTTGGCCAAGCACTAGTCTAGATGCTGCTTATGGATGGGGTCGACTCTGGCTCTCAGCAGCCTTGTGTGAAGCAGATGACCCTTCCCCCTGTGGGTGGGCCTGACCCAATCAGTTGAAGGCCTCTAGAGCAATCCCTGAGGTTTCTTGGAGAAGAAAGAGTTCTTCCTCAAGACTGCGACATAGAGATGCTGCCTGAGGGACTTCCCTGGAGGTGCCGTGGCTAGGACTCCGGGCTCCCAGTGCCCGGGGCCCGGGCTTGATTCCTGATCAGGGAACGAGAGCCTGCAGCTACGATCTGGGCAGCTGGAGAAATGATTAGAAACATCCTGCCTGCCCACCTGGGTTTCCGGCCCTACAGATTTTGGACTTACCTGGCAACCCATAGTCACCTGAAAAAGATTCCTTAAGATCTCTCTCTGGACGATAATCATTTTTTATTTTTTTACTGAAGGATAATTGCTTTACAGAATTGTGTTGTTTTCTGGCAAACCTCAACATGAATCAGCCACAGGTGACATATATCCCCTCCCTCTTGAGCCTCCCTCCTGTCTCCCTCCCCATTTCACCCCTCTAGGTTGATACATAGCCCCTGTTTGAGTTTCCTGAGCCATACGGTAAATCCCTGTTGCCTATCTATTTTACATATGGTAATGTAAGTTTCCATGTTACTCTTTCCACACATCTCACCCTTTCCTCCCCTCTCCCCGTGTCCATAAGTCTGTTCTCTATGTCTGGATGATAATTTTAATACAGTATGCATTTGCTTCCCACAGCTGATAACCCAAAGAACCATACACTGCATGGCTTTAAACAACGTTAATTTATTCTTTCACCGTTCTTGAGGCTGGAAGTCCAAAATCAAGGTGCTGACAGGGCCGTGCCTGCCGTGAAGGCTCTAGAGCAGAATCTGATGCATGCTTTCGTCTTGGTTTCTGAAACTGCTGCCAGTGTTCTTGGCTTGTATCCACATCACCGCTCTCTCATTATATGGCATTCTCCCCGTGTGTCTGTCTGTGTCTCTTCCCTGCTTGTAAGGATACCAGTCAAAGGGGATTAGGGTCCACTCTAGCCAGCATCTCAGTCTGATGACATCTACAAAGACTGCACTTCCAAATAAGGTCACATTCAGAGGCCTTAGGGGTTAAGACTTGAACATTTTTTGGGGGTGTACACGATTTAACACCAAGACAGTGTATCAGCTTCTTAGGTAAAAGCGTGTCCTGTAGTTAGGCACACTGGCTTCCCTGGTGGCAAAGAATCGGCCTGCAATGTGAGAGGCCTAGGCTGGATCCCTGGGTCAGGAGGATCCCCTGGAGAAGGGACAGGCTACCCACTCCAGGATTCTTGCCTGGAAAATTCCATGGACAGAGGAGCCTGGCGGGCTACAGACCATGAGGGCTGCAAGGAGTGGCTTAGAGCCTGAGCATGTATCGCACATGCTCATTAGCTCTGATTTACAGCGAGGAAACTCGGAGCAGTGACCTGTCCCTCAGCGAGGAAGTGGTGGGACCAGGGCGTGAACGCAGCACCTGCCATTTGACTTGCTGCCTGTGTCTCCATCCCCGAGATCTCACCCAGTGGCTGCTGAGCCAGACCCGCTCTGCAGGGACCACCATCGGGAGGTGGAGTTTTCATCTGGATACCTCTGGCAGACTCTCACTTTCAAGTCCACCCTCATCCCCACTTTCTTAGACCAGGTTGCATGACACGCTTGTGCTTGGCCTGGGAGCGCATTTGATTCTGCCTCTATCCACTCCTACATGCTCACACAAGGGTTTAACATGTTTTCCTATTTTTCTCCTATTTGTTCAACTATTTGAAGATGGTTAAATGCAAAACACTGCATGTTTCCACTTGAAATTCATTTATGACAGTTGTCATCACTATAGTTGCAGATAATTCTGTGTGTAGACATGCTCACTCATGAGAAAGGATTTTCCTTTGTGTTTTTGCATGTGTTGTCTGTTCTTATTTTTACCTGGTTAAATCTGTCATCTAACAACCTACATTTCTAGCTATATTTTAAAGGAATAACAGGGAGTTGGAGAGTGTCTAGCCTCCCAATGCTTGGATTAGGTTATGGGTAACCACACAACTGGGGATTTTACACAGAAAGGTGTATCAGCTGACGGCTTCCCTGGCCGTCCAGTGGTTGAGACTCCACCTGCCGATGCAGGCTGCATCCCTGGTCCGGGAAGATCTCTCATGCTGAGGAGGGACTAGACCCACACTCTCCAGCTACTGACGCCTCCAGCCCATGCTCTGCGACAAGGGAAGGCAGTCCCCGAGAAGCCTGCATCCCGCGGCTGGAGAGCAGCCCCCCGACCCCCGCCATCACGGAGAAAGCCCACACACTGTGATGGAGACCCAGTGCAGCCACAAACAGACACACAGTCTAAAAAAGGTCTATCAACCTAGACAGTAATCCTCTCCACATGGCTTGAGAATACTGGGAAATCGGTGTGACACGATTTTTTAAGCTCAAAGAATTATCTTTTCAAGCCCACTCAGGTTCAACAAATCTTGGACTCCTCAAATTGTCCTTCCACCCACAATAAAGGGGAACGGAAGAATCTGGTTTGGTGCCATTTGTCAATAACTTCTATCTGGACTAACTCTGGCAGTCCAATGGTTAAGACTTTGCCTTCCAATGGAAACATGATTGAATTTGTGACCTCGAAAACCAAAACATAAAACAGAAGCAATACTGTAATAAATTCAGTAAAGATTTTTTAAAATAATAGATCAATTTTAAAGATTCTCCTGGTTCCATAAGACCAAGAGTCCTTCATCCCATGATCTGTATGTTATATAACATATACTTCCATACTGGCTAAATATGGGTTTCATATAGATTAATTATCATTTTATTTTTAATTTTAGTTTTTGGCTCAGCTGCTCAGCATGTGGGATTTTAGTTCCCTAACCAAGGATTGAACCTGTCTTCTGCATTGGAAGCACTGTCTTAACCACTGGACCATCAGGGAAGTCCCTGATACAGGTTAGTTGTTGATTACCAGCTTAAATCGTGGGTAGTGGGTTATCTGAAAAGCCAAAGGTTTGAAACCCTTCCCAGATAAGGACTGCCTTTTGAAAGCCATGACAGTCCTGTCAAAAATAAAATGTCGAGGCATCTAAATGACATGAAGGGCTCCCTACAAACATCAGGAAAGGTCATTGGATGAACTCAATCCAGAGGAGAAGTTACACATCACAACTGCTGTTAAGTTCCCAGCCAAGCAAGCAAGGTCTTCATGCCCTTCACAAATCTAATCATGTTTCCACAGGGCTCTGAATGAAAGTTACTACTAAAATGTAAGCTGTGTACTTTTCCTTGCCAATTGTGTTGCAAAGCAAACCAAAGACTAATCAGTTTCTTCCCTCAACCAAATGCATTTAATATCTCATTAGCTTTGGAAGGTTTCACAGCAAATGGGCATAAATGAACACTCTAGAAAGAGCATTATTGTCTTTCTGTCTGAATAGCTACTGACAGTCTTTGTGCTTTTTTCCTTTCTGTTAGGACAGTGCACTCTGCAAAGCAGATTTACAAAAAGAGAGTGTGAGGCATGATTGGTCCCCTATTTCTCTCTGTCTCATGGCTGACATAGACACACAGGCAGCCAGACAACTGCGCTTCCCTCCACTTCTCTGACTTCAGCGGGACTGTGGAAAATCAACTTGAAATATTTTCAAGAAACTTTGCTCCTTTACTTCCAAGGGAAAGAGTTAAGCTTCAGTGTACTTGTTCATCCCAACCCCTTGGCTCTTCTCCGTGATTGTNTCGCACATGCTCATTAGCTCTGATTTACAGCGAGGAAACTCGGAGCAGTGACCTGTCCCTCAGCGAGGAAGTGGTGGGACCAGGGCGTGAACGCAGCACCTGCCATTTGACTTGCTGCCTGTGTCTCCATCCCCGAGATCTCACCCAGTGGCTGCTGAGCCAGACCCGCTCTGCAGGGACCACCATCGGGAGGTGGAGTTTTCATCTGGATACCTCTGGCAGACTCTCACTTTCAAGTCCACCCTCATCCCCACTTTCTTAGACCAGGTTGCATGACACGCTTGTGCTTGGCCTGGGAGCGCATTTGATTCTGCCTCTATCCACTCCTACATGCTCACACAAGGGTTTAACATGTTTTCCTATTTTTCTCCTATTTGTTCAACTATTTGAAGATGGTTAAATGCAAAACACTGCATGTTTCCACTTGAAATTCATTTATGACAGTTGTCATCACTATAGTTGCAGATAATTCTGTGTGTAGACATGCTCACTCATGAGAAAGGATTTTCCTTTGTGTTTTTGCATGTGTTGTCTGTTCTTATTTTTACCTGGTTAAATCTGTCATCTAACAACCTACATTTCTAGCTATATTTTAAAGGAATAACAGGGAGTTGGAGAGTGTCTAGCCTCCCAATGCTTGGATTAGGTTATGGGTAACCACACAACTGGGGATTTTACACAGAAAGGTGTATCAGCTGACGGCTTCCCTGGCCGTCCAGTGGTTGAGACTCCACCTGCCGATGCAGGCTGCATCCCTGGTCCGGGAAGATCTCTCATGCTGAGGAGGGACTAGACCCACACTCTCCAGCTACTGACGCCTCCAGCCCATGCTCTGCGACAAGGGAAGGCAGTCCCCGAGAAGCCTGCATCCCGCGGCTGGAGAGCAGCCCCCCGACCCCCGCCATCACGGAGAAAGCCCACACACTGTGATGGAGACCCAGTGCAGCCACAAACAGACACACAGTCTAAAAAAGGTCTATCAACCTAGACAGTAATCCTCTCCACATGGCTTGAGAATACTGGGAAATCGGTGTGACACGATTTTTTAAGCTCAAAGAATTATCTTTTCAAGCCCACTCAGGTTCAACAAATCTTGGACTCCTCAAATTGTCCTTCCACCCACAATAAAGGGGAACGGAAGAATCTGGTTTGGTGCCATTTGTCAATAACTTCTATCTGGACTAACTCTGGCAGTCCAATGGTTAAGACTTTGCCTTCCAATGGAAACATGATTGAATTTGTGACCTCGAAAACCAAAACATAAAACAGAAGCAATACTGTAATAAATTCAGTAAAGATTTTTTAAAATAATAGATCAATTTTAAAGATTCTCCTGGTTCCATAAGACCAAGAGTCCTTCATCCCATGATCTGTATGTTATATAACATATACTTCCATACTGGCTAAATATGGGTTTCATATAGATTAATTATCATTTTATTTTTAATTTTAGTTTTTGGCTCAGCTGCTCAGCATGTGGGATTTTAGTTCCCTAACCAAGGATTGAACCTGTCTTCTGCATTGGAAGCACTGTCTTAACCACTGGACCATCAGGGAAGTCCCTGATACAGGTTAGTTGTTGATTACCAGCTTAAATCGTGGGTAGTGGGTTATCTGAAAAGCCAAAGGTTTGAAACCCTTCCCAGATAAGGACTGCCTTTTGAAAGCCATGACAGTCCTGTCAAAAATAAAATGTCGAGGCATCTAAATGACATGAAGGGCTCCCTACAAACATCAGGAAAGGTCATTGGATGAACTCAATCCAGAGGAGAAGTTACACATCACAACTGCTGTTAAGTTCCCAGCCAAGCAAGCAAGGTCTTCACGCCCTTCACAAATCTAATCATGTTTCCACAGGGCTCTGAATGAAAGTTACTACTAAAATGTAAGCTGTGTACTTTTCCTTGCCAATTGTGTTGCAAAGCAAACCAAAGACTAATCAGTTTCTTCCCTCAACCAAATGCATTTAATATCTCATTAGCTTTGGAAGGTTTCACAGCAAATGGGCATAAATGAACACTCTAGAAAGAGCATTATTGTCTTTCTGTCTGAATAGCTACTGACAGTCTTTGTGCTTTTTTCCTTTCTGTTAGGACAGTGCACTCTGCAAAGCAGATTTACAAAAAGAGAGTGTGAGGCATGATTGGTCCCCTATTTCTCTCTGTCTCATGGCTGACATAGACACACAGGCAGCCAGACAACTGCGCTTCCCTCCACTTCTCTGACTTCAGCGGGACTGTGGAAAATCAACTTGAAATATTTTCAAGAAACTTTGCTCCTTTACTTCCAAGGGAAAGAGTTAAGCTTCAGTGTACTTGTTCATCCCAACCCCTTGGCTCTTCTCCGTGATTGTCAGGTGAACATAAATTGCTCAGCAATCGTTCATGCACACACAGCCATCCCAAAGTAAAACTCCAGGGAAGAGCTCTCCACTTGGGCACGTCCTCCAGTGGAGGGATACCGATACATTTAAAGAAGAAGCATTAACTGGAGAAAGGGTGGAGGACAGGGAGCCCTCCTTCACTGCTGGGGGCGTCAGAAACTGGTGAAGCTGCTGTGGAGAACAACACAGAAGTTCCTCAAAAAACCACAGTGGAATTACCACATGGTCCAGCAAACGCACTCCTGGGCATGCATCAGGAGAAAACTGTAGTTTAAAAAGGTCCATGCACCCCAGCGTTCACAGCAGCACAATTCACAGTAGCCAAGACCTGGAAATCAACGATCCATCAATACAATTAAAATAAGAAGATGCCTAAAGTCAGGCTCTTCCCCGAAGAAGAGCTAAGTGAGACCTAAGACATCCCGAGACAGAGCTGGAAGACAGCAAAGGCTTCTGGGTGGCAGCAAACCCGGCTTTATCCTCATCCTGGTCTCTGGAGAGAATCATCACAGATTCGGGAACCACTGGCAGAAGTCTGGCAGACCAGCCCCACGTCATCGAGGTGAGTGGCTTCTCCACCATCTTCATTCGACTCACATGTGTTTATCAGGCTTCAACACGCCTGGGCCATCATGTCTGTTGTTCTAAGAGTCTTTAGAAAAAAACTCGCTGATGATCTGAGTCATACGTTGCGGCAAACCATGACTCAGGAAGAAGAGGCGGCTGAGGAGGGCGGCCTCTCTGGAAGGCGGATGTAAGAACTTCACCTGGAAGCACGTTGCCCTGGCTGTAAAGCTGGTTGACAGCACCATCTTTTATGACATCCAAGGCCTATTAGTTCAAAGTTCACAAGATAAATTTCCACTCAGATCTGGAGCCAGAAACATTCTATCCCTCCAAGTAAACTTGTTTGCTTTCTATTCAAGTGGAAAGGAAACTGTTTGCAACATAACGCTGAGTTTAGTCAAAGACAGTAATAAACCAGTCCAGTTGTTTGGCACGGAGAAGACAATGGCAGCCCACTCCAGTGCTCTTGCCTGGAGAATCCCATGGACGGAGGAGCCTGGTGGGCTGCAGTCCACGGGGTCGCTGAGAGTTGGACACGACTCAGTGACTTCCCTTTCACTTATCACTTTCATGCATTGGAGAAGGAAACGGCAGCCCGCTCCAGTGCTCTTGCCTGGAGAGTCCCCGGGACGCCGGAGCCTGACGGGCTGTCTCTGGGGTCGCACAGTTGGACGCGACTGAAGCGACTCAGCAGCAGCAGCGGCAGTTGTTTGGCGATGCTCATTTTCTCTTCACGTCAGTCAGTTTGGTTTCTGTTTTTTCTATCCCACCGCTGTGTAGTTTAATAAGCTATCTCAATTTGGGGGGCATTCAAAACATCATTCCAAGTTTTTACATTGAGTTAACTGCTACACTTTGGATCTTAGAAGACTAAGACCCAAAAACTGATGAAACCAGTTTCCGGGAAGGATTTGGCACAGCCGCTGTGTCCGACTCTTTGTGACCCTACGGACTATAGCCCACCAGGCCCCTCTGCCCATGGGATTCTCCAGGCGAGAACACTGGAGTGGGCTGCCATGCCCTCCTCCAGGGATCGTCCTGGTCCAGTGATGGAACTTGCATCTCTTGTGTCTCCTGCTCATTCGTTACTGGTGGGAATGCAAAATGGCCTGGTCACCTTGGAAAAGACAGTGACAGTTTCTGGCAAAGCTAAGCCCTGCTGTATGATCAGCAGTCATGCTTCTGGATATTCACTCAACTGATATAAACACTTACATCCACACAACAACCTGCATGTGAATGTTTATAGGCTCTTTATTCATAATTTCCAAGAAGTGGAAATAACCAAGATGTCCTTCAATAGGTAGATGGACGCATGAGCCATGGGACATCCATATACAGTGGAATATTATACAGTGATACAAAGAAATGATGTCTCAAGCCGCAGAAAGGCAGGGATGAATCTCAAATACATATTGCTAAGAGAAAGAAGCCAGTTTGAAAAGGGTAGATAATGGTTCCAGTTATATGAAATTCTGGAAAAGGTGAAAATAGAGACAGTGAAAAGATCAGAGGTTGCCAGGGGTCAAGGGGAGGGGAGGAGGATAAAATGGGTGGAGCACAGGGGATTCCTAGGGAAGTGAACCCAATCTGTAAGATGCTGCAGTGGTGCTTGTGTGGCGCCATACGTCTGCCGTGACCCACAGAACTTTACAGCACAAATAGGGAACCTTAGTGTATGGCGCCAACTCAAAAAAAAATCATCCAGGAAGCTATGAAAAGTCCCAGGATGGATTCAGAATGTGACAAAACAAACTGTATCACAAATATATGCAGAAATTTGCTGAAGGAGTAAGGACAAGTGCGGACCTAAGCAACGTTGGAAATGAGCGGGATCTGCAGGATAAAAGGCAGAAGAAGCTTCTGTGAACATTGTCCTCCTGGTGAGACAGCTTCCTGAGGGCACGGCTTAGCCATTCTGACCTCGCAGCACAGGCACAGTAGAATCGGACAGTCCATATCACTCCATGGGAAGTAGATGGGGAAACAGTGGAGACAGTGTCAGTCTATTTTGGGGGGCTCCAAAATCACTGCAGATGGTGATTGCAGCTGTGAAATTAAAAGACCTTTACTCCTTGGAAGGAAAGTTATGACCAACCTAGACAGCATATTGAAAAGTAGAGACATCACTTTGCCAACAAAGGTCCGTCTAGTCAGGGCTCTGGTTTTTCCAGTGGTCATGTATGGATGTGAGAGTTGGACTGTGAAGAAGGCTGAGCATCGAAGAATTGACGCTTCTGAACTGTGGTGTTGGAGAAGACTCTTGAGAGTCCCTTGGACTGCAAGGAGATCCAACCAGTCCATTCTAACACAGGAGATAACTGGTGAAGTCCCCAAGAGCCAGACCTGGCAGGATTTGAGCAAACACCGACAACAGCCCCTCCAAACCTCAAAACAAAGAAATAACCCCCACCCCAAGTCTAATATTTGACTGTAGTCCGAAATATAAAGTAAATAGCCGTGAGCCTGTCCTGGTATGAATGACTGAATATGTAAATAAACTGAAGAGAATAGCTGACTCTCTCATGCAGAAGGGGCCTGGATATTCTATGTCAATGCTCTGCCCACAAGGTGATGCGCATAGCTCTACTCCTTAAGTGCGGGTTGCTCAGAGTGACTTTCTTCCAAAAAGTACAGTGTAGAGAGGGGAGGAAGGATAATCACAGGGGAGACAGGCAGCAAACAGGACCTAAGCCAGGTGTCACGGTGACAAGGATGCCGTGCGGATGCTGCATCCGTTGATATGACGAGAGAAGAGCAGCCCCTCACTTCCGCCGTCTCCACGCCCCAGACCCATAACCCGCATCTGATCATGAGAAAAGCATGGGACGAGTCCCAATCAAAGGGCATTCTAGAACACCCGACTAGCACCCCTCGAAACTGTCAAGGTCACGAACATCATAGAAAGCCTGAGAAACTGTCACAGCCAAGAGGAGTCTGAGGAGACGGGGTGGCAACATGGGGCAGAGAAAGGGAAATTTGAATCGAGTGTGAACTGGGAGTTTGCTGTTAGCAGACGCAAATTATTACGTACAAAGAATGAATAAACCAAAACCTCCTGTTGCACAGCACAGGGAACTACGTCCAATATCCTGTGATAAGCTGCACTGAGAAAGAATATGCAAAGAGTACATACATACGTATGTATTTATACATAACCGAGTCACTTTGCTGTACACCAGAAACACAACTTTGTGAATCAACTATACTTAACAAAAAACAAACTCGTGCTGGATCAGCAAACACAGCTGACAGTCTGCTCAGCCCGGGGCCGCTGAGAAAGAACCCTCATGACAGCCCTCCAAGCCTCAAGTTATTTCTTTAAAGTGCAGGAAGATGGCGTGAAGGCGGGATGGGGGTTGATGTAAGACTGAGCTGTCCATTGCAAACCACTTGCCACCAGGACGTGTAGCTATTGACATTTAAAGGAAAACTGAATGAAAGTCTGACCTGGTGAGTTACACTAGGCATGTTTTAAGGGCTTACCAGCATTTTCCACCATCATAAAAATTTCCACTAGACAGGGCTGCTAACCAGAAAGGCTCTATTGCAAAATTTGTGTACAAAGTATATATACATACTTACACACGCACACACACACACACACACACACACACACATATATATATATATATATATATATATATATATATTTGGGGGGGGGGCTGTTCCTGAACCAGGGATTGAACCCATACCCTCTGTAGCAGAAGCACAGAGTCTTAACCGAATGTCCTGTTATCAGGATGTAGTTGTGATGATATTTAGGGGCCAAAGTGGATGTGCCTACAACTTACTCTCAAATAATTCAGGAAAAAAATATTTATGTGCATGTAATGAGAACGTAAATGTGGCAATATGCTAACAACTGGTGGATCTGGGTACATTTCTTAACAACTTTTTGGTAAATTTGCAATTATTTCAAAAGTCAGTTTTAAAAGTAAATAAAACACCCAATCAATCAAGCAAACAAAAATCTCCAGGGAAGCGAATAAATTTATCAGGTTGACTTTTCTGAAACACAAGGAGTGAGTGAACAGAGGTCCTCAACTGTGGGAGCAGGGCCACCCTCTGGGCACGCTTCAGAGGGTTTAACTGGACAGGGACTCTGTCACCCCACCCTCAGTTAGGGGAGCTTCAGGGCCTCTCCCTCCCTGGCGGTGCCCTCTGCACACTCCCTGGGCCGGACGTCACCGATGCCAGGGAGCTCCACTCCTGGTTTCTCCAGGTCAGGGATGCCTGGCTCTCAGCTCTCTCCTCTGAGCTTCCTGGCTCAGTGTTCCACTTGGAATCACTCTCATGACTGCTTCTGTCCTCAGCTGCCGCCTGGATTGTTTTTATACGTTAAAACTGGGCGGTTCCCCAGGAGGGGTTCATGGTACCAAGGTGCCGCCAGGTACCCATGAAGGATCACTGCTCTAAGGGCTTGGAAACATTGCTTCGCATTCACCTCGTCAGGTACCCGCATACGTGCTCACTCGCTCAGTTGTCTCCCACTCTTTGCCACCCATGGGCTGTAGCCCACCAGGCTCCCCTGTCCGTGGGATTTCCCAGGCAAGAACCCTGGAATGGGCAGCCATGCCCTCCCCCAGGGGATCTTCTCCCCACCCAGTCATTGAACCCTTGTCTCCTACAGCTCCTGCATTGACAGGCAGGTTCTTTATCATTCTGCATCACCTGGGAAGCCCTCGCTACGTACAATGCACTTAAATGCACACGTGTGGTGATGACGTACGGGATTCAGATCAGCACAGTTGCCTTTCTTCCCCTCTTTTTATTGTTCTCCCGGCAACATTTTTCCTCCCCCCACTCACCTCTCCTGTGACCACAGAGTCCCCAGCCTCCTCTGGGCTTGGGAGTCAGGGGGAAAGGATTTGTGGTCCCTGAATCCCCTCCGCTGGTTTTCTACATCTGATTTTTCTTGGGAAAGCACTTTCTTGTTATCCCCTGACTTAACAAAAAATTGAATTGGAGAATAATTGCTTTACAACGTTATTAATACGTTAGTTTCTGCCATACAGCAATGCAAGTCAGTCATAACCGTACACAGATTGCCTCCCTTGCACGCCCCTCTAGGTCATGACAGAGCTCTCTGTTTATACATGGCTGTGCTTACATGTCAATGCTTCTGTCTCAGTTCGTCCCACCCTCTCCTTCCCCCGCTGCATCCACAAGCCTGTTCTCTGTGTCTTCATTATATCTACGTCTCCCTTCCCTCCTTGCAAACAGGTTCACCTGTACCATTTTTCTAGACTCCATATATGTGCGTTAATGATACTTGCTTTTTTCTCTTTCTGACTTAGTCACTCTATATGACAGACTCTAGGTTCATCCACCTCACTACTAGTGATTCAAATTCGTTCCTTTTACTGGCTGAGTAATAGTCCATCGGATGTATGTACACAACTCATTATTTCCCTTTGGTTGGTGGCGGGGTCCTGGGTGTTGGGGCAGCCATAGATCCTGCATGATGTTTGGATGAAATGCAGCAAACATTTCTGTGAGCCTACTTTGGGGTCCAGACTCTGCTGATACAACATCATCAGGAAGACCTTGTCTCTGATGAGTTCCCGGAGCAAAACCCCAAAATGTGCCAAGTGCAGTGCCAGGGTGAACCAGGCATGGTGGAGAAGCCTGATCTCATCTGGCGGCAGGGAGCCATGGGGGAGGGGGAACCCCACCTTCTTCACCACCCCATCCTCTCTGTCTTAATACAGTTTCTAACATCATAATCCAACACCTTTTAAAAGTTGAAGTATAGTTAATCTACAACTCTGTGATAGCTGCTAGTGATTTAGCTGTATATAAACACACATACAAATATATAGTTTATTTCTTCATTTTACTTTATTGAAGTATAGTTAATCTACAATGTTATTTTCTGTTGCATAGCAAAATAATTCAGTTATACATATTTATATTTGCATTCTCTTTCATGTTCTTTCCTGTTATGGTTTATCACCAGATAGTAAATATAGTTCCCTGTGCTGCACAGTAGAAGCCTGTTGTTTATCCACCTTATGTACAACAATTGAGAAGCAGTAGTTTATTTTATTTAATTTATTGAAGTACAATTGACTTACAATGTTGTTTTAATTTTTGCTGTATAGCAAAGTGATTCAATTATACATTTATATGTTCCTTTTCAGATTCTTTCCCATTATAGGTGATAGATGCCCATTATCGATACGGCGTCAATCTTGTTGCGTTTAGTCCGTATGTAGCAGTCTGTTTATTGTTAACCCCACACTATGAGTTTATCCCCTTCCCCTCACTTTTCCCCTTTGATAAATTTGTTTTCTATGTCTGTGAGCCGATTTCTGTACTGATGTAACTCCTCCTTAAACTTTTATCTCACACTTAAACCCCTATTAGACTCTCCAGCTCCCAAACCTGCCACCTCTCCCAACTAAAGGCAGTTTCAAGTTCAGCCAATTCGAGTTGAAACGAAAGGGTCTGAGACAGGATAGGGTCTGCTCCCCAAAGCTCCTCTTTGTGCGGAGAGAAGCAGCTTGTGGCTCCAGCTCTCCCCTGAGTGACCCACTCTTGTCTTTTCAAAGCAGTCCCCGTTGTTTTCAGAGTCTTCTGTCAACCCACTCGCAGGCTTTGAGGATGTGGACAGTCCAACACTGCTTCCCCGTGTGTTGGAGAAGCACCTTTCGGGGGATCCCCGATGGTCCAGGGGTTGAGACTCCATACTACCAAAGCAAGAGGTGCAGGTTCGATCCCTGGCCTGGGAACCGGGGTCCCATACGCAGTGTGGTGTGGCTGAAAGAAAAAGAGAAGCCCCTTTCGTGGACCTCGGGTAAAGCATTCAAGTTCAGGACTCACGCTTCCCGTAGCAGCTCGCCCGTGGCAGCTTGATGGTCTGAGGAGGCCGCAGCGGCTTCACGGGCCCAGCCCCTGGGCCCAGACGAGCCGCACTCGAGGCTTCAGGTCCTCTTAGCAGTATTTCCCAAAACACCCTCAGACCCTCCAACACTTCGGCCTCTTCACAGGAGGGGAATTCAGGAAGGAAAGAGATAGGCATCTTAACCTATGGTGGTTAAAACACTGTTGCTTTCGTAGAACTGGAAGACACAATCCTGCGGATACTGACTGAAGCCCTCCCAGGGGCCCCCAGGGCCAGAGGAGGCCTCCTTCCAGGGTGATGCTGCGTATGAATCGGGCATAGCAGCTGTGGGGCAGAGAGTGGGAAGCAAGCTCTGTGGGGCGCCCTCTGCAGCTACATGGAAAGTTGGCCCTGCCTTACCATGTCAGGAGGGACCCGAGCTGTGATGGCCAGGGTCTCACGGACCAAGAGAGGGCGGCCCGCCTGGGTGGCCTCCTGGTGAATCCTCCTCTGCCCACATCAGCACGCTTGGAATGAGTTACTCTCATCACTGAACGTTTCCTTTGATTTCAGGCCCTCTCTGCAGAGGGCCTTCCTGGGACCCGGCTTCTCACCAGGACCTCTTTATTCATGAATCCTGTTACTTACAGCTAACTGGAAGCCAAAACTTTTCTACGTACACAAGCTCATGCTAGGCTGACCAACCATCCAGCTTTGCCTGGCACATCCCAGTTTTAGTCTCAAACCCCCACATCGTGGAAAAACCCCGGGTCCCGGGAAAGCTGGGCGGTGGGCAACCCTGGAGCAAGGAAGCACAGAAGGTGTGGATTTCCCCACCGTGGGCTCCGGGGCTGTGTCCCTGAGGTGTGGGTACTACCTTGGACATCTTGAACTTGGAAACCGTGGGAACCGGCCCTGAGTGACTTATGCAGAAAAGGGACTTTTTAAAGCGATATTTCCCTCTCTCTGCTTCTTGGTCTCCCAGCTCCGGATTCAGAGTCTTGTCTGGGAAGATGGTATGTGGCAAACTGAGCCACGTGTTAGTGAACACACGGATGGGGCAGGAAGGCAACCCTGTTCTGCCTGTGATGAGAGATGACCACATTCGGGGGGAGAGGGACTGCCCCCAAAGTTGGGGATGGGATTCAGATGATCGCTACCCAAAGCAACAGCAAAGTCAGCAATGAGGAAGATGCTACGTATAAAGCAGGCATAGACAACTGTGGAGCAGAGCGTGGGAAGCAAGCTCTGTGGGTCAAGGTCACCCACCGCGGCTCCACGGAAAGCCAGCCCCTGCCTCACAGCGTTGGCAGGGCCGGGAGGAGGGACCCAGGCTGTGGTGTCTGTGCCCAGGGTCTGATGCAGTGAGAGGGGGCTGCCTGCAGGGAGGGCTGGTGATCGACTGGGTCAGGAGCAAGCGGCTGTGTTCTAATCCTAAAGCACCCAAAGGCAGGGGAACCAGGGCGAAATTAAATGAGGCATTTGGCTTTCCCTGGGGAGCCTGCCCAATTGCTTGGACACGTTAGCTGAGTGTCTGGCATATAGTGACATGGAAAAGGAAAGGGCAATCCACTCAGTGCTCTTGCCTGGAGAATCCCAGGGACCGAGGAGCCTGGCGGGCTGCAGTCCGTGGGGTCGCGGAGAGTCGGACACGCCCGAGTGATTAACACACACACACACACACAGTGACAGTGTAACAGGAGAGGAGAAAGGGGAACTAACGTGTTTCTTTCCCCCCAGAGTAGATGTTGGGTATTTTTGCTGCTTTGGGCTTGTCTGTTTCTCCCCTGCCCCACGCCCAGGAGCCTCCATTTAAGTTGGCACTTCAGGGAGTTTCCCACCTTGCTCTACTTATCCAGTCGATTTTCACATCCTCATGTCAGTTATCTGCAGAGCCTCAGTGCGTAACTGTCGGGGTGCGTTTTTACCTTTAGCTATTTAGTTGCCCAGATAAATCAGTAGATGTTTCCAGAAAGCTGCCCTTCATGTCAAAATCTCATAGACATTCCAGGGTGGCTTAAGCCTGGATTCCAGACCTCGTCTCAGCTCAGAACATGCTGCCGGTTGTCTTTCCAGCTTCCACCCTTCACAGGGAACCACTTTTGCCAAACACATGCCTTTTCTGGGGTAGGGAAGAGGAGAGTCTCTGTGAGGGCAAGAAATCGGTGTTTTCCTGTTGAAACACACTCCTGTCCTCCCCACCTGTCCTCTGCTTGAGACTGGTCCTCCCAGCCAGAAGGAAACTTCCAGGCTCTGAGCCTCAGAGAGCATCACATGACCCCTTGATAAACAGGATCTCTTGGCCCCTTCAAATCAGACCAGCAGAACAGCTGCCACGTAGAAATGCAGAATCTTAGCCCCACTCTGTGCTTGTATGCGAAGTCTTGAAGTCATGTCCAACTCTGTGTGACCCCACAGACTGTAGCCCGCCAGGCTCCTTTGTCCACGGGATTCCCCAGGCAAGAATGCTGGAGTGGGTTGCCACGCCTTCCTCCAGGGGCATCTCCCTGACCCAGGGATTGAACCCACGTCTCTTACAACTCCTGCATTGACAGGAGGGTTATTTACCACTAGCGCCACCTGGGAAGCACCCCCCAACCCAGACCTACAGAATCAGGATCTGCATTTTAGGACTCCTAGATTCTTTGTACACGTGTTAATGTCTGAGAAGCACTTCTTAAGATCACTGGTCCTCAGCTCCCGCCGCACTGGAATCCCTTGAGGGGTTTTAGAATATCCTGAAGCCTAATACTATTCAGTCATGAAAATACTAAAATCTTGCTATCTGCGACAACATGGATACACCTAGAGAGTATTATGCTAAGAGAGATGAGTCAAGCAGAGAAGGAAAACACTGCATAATTTCCCATATACATGGAGTCTAAAAACAAGACAAATGAACACACATCACAGAATGGAAACAGAGCTATAGACACGGAGACCAAACAGGCGTTTGCCAGACGGGAGACGGGGGTAAGAGAGGAGAGAGACAGGCGAGGGAGACCAAGAGGTGTAAAATTCCAGTCCCCAGTTGATCGTCACAGGTAGGAAACGTACGGAAGGGATATAGTCCATAGCTATGCAATATCTTATCATGGTGATCATTTTAAAACGTGTAGAAATACCAAGTCACCCTGTTGTGGAAAAGGAGCTGACTCAGTGTTGTAGGTCAGTTATACTTCAAAACAAGCTCATAGAAAAAGAGATCAGACTTGTGGTTATCCGAGGGAGGGCTGGAGGAGGGGAGTGGCAGGATGTCCGTCAACAGCACATACCCCCAACGATAAGACAGAAGCACTGAGGGCGTGACGCACAAAGCGATAAATAAAATCAACCCGACGGTGCTGTCGACGACAGCCGTGAGGAGCGCAAATTGTAAGGGCTCTGATCACCGGGAAAAGCATTTCTCCCATTTATTTGATGTTGTATTTATGGGAGATGACGTTCACCAAACCGACTTCGGTCATCATTTCATGATGTTTGTAAGTAAATTCACTGTTCACACACCTTAAATGTATACATTGCTGTACGTCAGTTATATCTCAATGAAAGTAGAAGAAAAATAATTCCTGAAGCCTAGATCCCACCCCTGGAGATTTCAATTTAATGGATTCAGGATGTCTAGCAAGTTTCCGAGTGAGTCTAATGATCAGAAGCATTTGAGAAGCACTGGCCTAGATGTGACCAGCTCAGTTCGTGCCTCATCCCCCGCCCCTGGTGAGATTTGCACTCTGCACCTGTCTTGGGCAGGAGTGGGGTATGAGGCGTGGGCACATTCTCACCGTCACCTCTTCCCTCTTAGCACACAGCTCTGTGGACACTGCACCAGCCCAGCCGCTTTGAGTGACTCCCGTTCCACCTCTGTGAGCTTGGGTGATGGGGGGTGGGTTTTGCACAGAGCGGTGCAAACAACTGTAGGAGAGATTCTAGTGTCACTGGTCTCCTCAATGTAGTTAAGTTTGTATGTATGTAACAATTCTGGCTTGATTTTTTAGCTCCATGTGTATATATCCTGCTGCTGCTGCTGCCAAGTTGCTTCAGTCATGTCTGACTCAGTGCGATCCCACAGACGGCAGCCCACCAGGCTCCTCCATCCATGGGATTTTCCAGGCAAGAGTACTGGAGTGGGGTGCCATTGCCTTCTCTGGGGTATATATCCTACATGGATTCAGAATCCTTGAGGGCAGGAACTAGTGTCTCCCAGTTATTTATTTTTTTAATTTTATTAGAGTATAGTTGATTTACACTGTATAGTTTCTGCTGTACAGCAAAGTGTCTCGTTTTATGTATATATATATCCTTTCCATTAGGTATCGTAGGCATTGGAGATAGTTCCCTGTGCCAGACATTAGGACCTTGCTGTCCGTCCATTCCATATGTAATCGTTTGCATCTGCTAATTCCAGGCTCCAATCCACCCCTCCCCACCCCCAATCCTGGCAACTGCAGGTCGGTCCTCTGTGTCTGTGAGTCTGTCCTGTTTCTGTTTTGGAGATAAGTTCATTTGTGTCCTATTTTAGATTCCACATATAAATGATATCATGTGGTGTTTGCTTTTCTCTGTCTGACGTGCTCCTCTTAGTAAGACAATCTCTAGGTCCACGCTGCTGCAGATGACATTATTTCACTCTTTGACGGCTGAGTGACGTTCCATCGCACATGTTACCATAGCCTCTGTCCAAACCTTTGTGTGTGTGTCTCTGGCTGTGGGGGTTCTTCGGTGCTGCGCGTGGCTTTGCCTGGCTGTGGGGACCACGGGCTCCAGGTCACATGAGCTCATGGTTGTGGAGCATGGGCTTGGTTGTTACGCAGCCTGCGGGATCTTCCTGGACCAGGGCTCGAACCTGCATCCTTTGCATTGGCAGGTGGATTAACCACTGGGCCACCAGGATTTATCCATTCATCTGTCAGTGGACATTTAGGTTGCTTTTAAATAGAGGTATATTACAAAAACGAACGTGACTATTCCTGTTTACTCTTTTAATGTGATTAGTAGAAAGTTTAAAATTACACGTGTCAAAATGACATTTGTAGCTCACAGGGCATTTCTATGAGTGCTTTTAAGCCACTGCCCTCTGAGAGAAAGATGCACCAGCTAGGCGCTGCAAGGAGACTGCCGGGCGGCCAGCTCTGCACTGGGGCCCCCGCCCCTGCTGTGTGCCTGGCTGTCTCATCCCCACCCCACAGAGGACTAAGTGGAGGCTTCCAAAGGCTAAAGGCCACACACGACCACCAGCTGAGAGAGGAAGCACTGGGTTGGAATTTAGGTGAATTGAACTGGCAAGCCTGAAGTTAGGTCCACCCTAAAGAAGAAGGACTTTGACTCCATATTGGATCTGTTTCTCTTAAACCTTTGCATTCCATTCTGTTTGCTTTGAGTTAAGAGTGTTGCCTAGAGCCTGAAATAGACAGGAGAGCCCATTCTCAAGACTTTGATCTTTAAAGGGATAGCACTTTTCCATTGATAAAGAGATAAAAATTGCAGAACAGAGAATCATATCTGTCTTGCTGGAGATTTACAGGAACACGGCAACCTGGCATATGTGAATAGCTGCAAGAACACAGGATTCCAACACGAGAAGCTCGCAACACCCAGCCACACTTGTAGTGCACTGCTGCTGCTGCTGCTGCTGCTAAGTCGCCTCAGTCGTGTCCGACTCTGCGCGACCCCATAGACGGCAGCCCACCAGGCTCCCCCGTCCCTGGGATTCTCCAGGCAAGAACACTGGAGTGGGCTGCCGTTTCCTTCTCCAAGAAGCCTGAATTCTGACTCAGGCGCTTGGTTCTTTTGGGCAGTAGTCCACCATCTTTTCAGATTCCAGCTTTCCAAACAGAGTTGCTACTGTCTCAGCACCTCGCCTCCCGATTTGTTGGTCTGGTGTGAGGTGGGCAGAATGAGCTTGGACTTGGTAGCAGGAGCAGAATCAGCTGGAAGAAGCTGGAAAAAGAAATGCTTCCGCTGAGACGGAGGAAGAATTTTCAACAGTCAGCGCTGCCCAGATTTGGCTAGTTTGGAAAGCAGAGAGGGCCAGGAGCTGGAGGAGACTCAGGAAGGTTTTTATACCTGCTCAAGTTCGCCAGCACTACCGGACACACGGCGGCTCTGGAATCCTGTCCTTCGGAGTTGCTGCACCTAAAATCCCCTGTGTGTTAACCAAAATAAACAGGTCCACCCCAGGCCTACAGAATTAGAGTCCCGAGGTGGTGAGGCCAAGTGATAGTCATTTTGAACAAGTGCCTTTAGTTACGTGATGTTCAACCAGGTGTTGGAACCACTAGTGCCTGGAGGATATTGGAATGTCATTGGATACTGGGACTCTGACCCTTTTCAAATCTCTTCCAAAATTGAAATTCTATTGCTACATGTCAGATAAGGCTTGCCAACAAAATTAGGGTGAGTGAACTTTGCAAGTTGGATCATTTTCTTATATGGCCTGTTTACTATGTAATGGGAACATTTCTTCAGCCAAAATAGTAAAATTGCCAGCTGCCCACATGAGTCAAGATGAATTAGATTTTACTTCTTTTTTATTTTTGGTGAGTCAGGGGTTCCAGGGAAGGGGCAAGGGAAAAGGAGATATTTTCTTTTCTCTCTGGCTGACAGAAATGCCAAATGTGAGCACTCATTGCTGGGAACTAACTCCAGGCTCTTCTGTAAAGCCAGTTGGGGGAATTCCCTGGCAGTCCAGTAGTTAAGACTCAGAGGAATTCCCTGGCAGTCCAGCACTTAAGACTCTGTGTTTCCACTGAGGGGGCCTGGGTTCAGTCCCTGGTTGGGGGACTAAGATCCCACAAGCCGCACTGTCAAAACAAACAAAAACTTTTCAGATTGGTCTGAAAAGTGCAGAGCATTGCCTGCGGGATGAGACCCTGCTAATCTCCAGGGAGGCAGCTTTCACAAGCTTGATTCTAGTGCACTGTGGCCAATAGTGACAAGTGCCAAGTCCCTTCAAGTTTGGAAGCATTGTTAGGAACACAGCTGGAATGCAGACCGAGTTGGAAAATCCAACAGGGGAAAAACCAGCGGCAGCAAATGGAGAACCTGAAAGGGGGCCTTTTGCTGCCAAGCGAGAAATCCCCAGTGCTCAGCCCGCACGGGGGCGATGGTGGGATGAACCCAGTGCTATGGAATATCTGTGTCACTGGCCCCAGGGGCTGCAGGCTTCCCCGGTCGCCATGGCGACCGTCCTGCGGGACCTCAGCAAAGGCAGAGGAGGGTTACCTTTCCTAAAAGCAAGTGAAATCTTCGCTTCTTGACTCAGAAGACTAAAGCAAAGTTCATCATCTTACTGTCATTTTCATTAAAGCATCGCCTAGAGGACAGGTACTGAACTGAAGAAATTAACTAAGGAGGCTGACAAGAGTCCCAGAAAAAAAACGAACAGGGTAGCAGATGTCAGACCAAATCTGAGCCAATGACTGCTCTCCAGGAAGTGTCATGAATGCAGAACAGCCAGTGACTGGTTCCAGCTTCTCCCCAAAAGACATCACTTTGTTCTTTGCTACAATCAGCTTTTAAACATGGTCTTTTGAGAACAATCTCTGGATCTGGGACACATGAAAGGGAAAGGAAAGTTGCTCAGTCGTGTTGGACTCTTTGTGACCCCATGGACTATACAGTCCATGGAATTCTCCAGGCCAGAACACTGGAGTGGGCAGCCTTTCCCTTCTCCAGGGGAGCTTCCCAACCCAGGGATGGAACCTAGATCCCTGCGTTGCAGGTGGACTCTGTACCCGCTGAGCTGCCAGGGGAGCCCAAGAATACTGGAATGGGCAGCCTTTCCCTTCTCCAGCCCAGGGATGGAACCCAGGTCTCCCACCTTGCAGGTGGACTCTGTACCAGCTGAGCCGCCAGCGAAGGGGACACACGGAATCCATTTTTTTTTCCTCCTGTAACTTCAGAAAAAGTCATGTGTCCTCACTCCTAGCTTATCCCATTTCTGGCGCTGCATTGTTGTGCTTTCCAGGGTTATTCGGTTCCGGTGCTCACAGGCCTCTGCAGTTTGTACTCAGATTATCTGCTTCAACACACGCCAGGGCTGCCGTCATCTCGGAGTTGTGTCTGCAGTTTGTGAGTCTAGGCAAGCGCCTCTCACGTGGTCTCAGTTCAGAGACGCCCACCCGTGGGGAGATCGGGGAATCGCTCAGGGATGCAGTTGGTAGTGACGGTGCCTGCATGATCCCAAAGCAGGAATTCTACTGGGGGTTGAGAAATGAAATATACTCTGACTTTTCTTTTAAGGAAGTAGTTTTTGTTGCTAAGGGAGTAACTCCTAAAAGTTCTCATCACACACACAGAAATTTGTAACCTTTTTATTGCTGACAGACAGTAACTGAACAGTGATAATCATTTTGCAGTACACACAAATACTGAATCTTTAGTTTCACACCTGAAACTAATAGAAGGTGGGGTGGGTTTTTTTGTCTTAAATTTTTTTTAGTTTTATATTGGAGTTTAGTTGATTTATAATATTGTGCTCAGTTCAGTTCAGTCACTCAGTCGTGTCCGACTCTTTGCGACCCCGTGAATCGCAGCATGCCAGGCCTCCCTGTCCATCACCATCTCCCGGAGTTCACTCAGACTCACTTCCATCGAGTCCGTGATGCCATCCAGCCATCTCATCCTCGGTCGTCCCCTTCTCCTCCTGCCCCCAATCCCTCCCAGCATCAGAGTCTTTTCCAATGAGTCAACTCTTCGCATGAGGTGGCCAAAGTACTGGAGTTTCAGCTTTAACATCGTTCCTTCCAAAGAAATCCCAAGGCTGATCTCCTTCAGAATGGACTGGTTGGATCTCCTTGCAGTCCAAGGGACTCTCAAGAGTCTTCTCCAACACCACAGTTGAAAAGCATCAATTCTTTGGCACTCAGCCTTCTTCACAGTCCAAATCTCATATCCATACATGACCACAGGAAAAACCATAGCCTTAACTAGATGGACCTTAGTCGGCAAAGTAATGTCTCTGCTTTTCAATATACTATCTAGGTTGGTCATAACTTTTCTTCCAAGGAGTAAGCGTCTTCTATTTTCATGGCTGCAGTCACCATCTGCACTGATTTTGGAGCCCCCAAAAATAAAGTCTGACACTGTTTCCACTGTTTCTCCATCTATTTCCTATGAAGTGATGGGACTGGATGCCATGATCTTCATTTACTGAATGTTGAGCTTAAAGCCAACTTTTTCACTCTCCTCTTTCACTTTCATCAAGAGGTTTTTTAGCTCCTCTTCACTTTCTGCCATAAGGGTGGTGTCATCTGCATATCTGAGGTTATTGAAATTTCTCCCAGCAATCTTGATTCCAGCTTGTGTTTCTTCCAGTCCAGCGTTTCTCATGATGTACCCTGCATATAAGTTAAATAAGCAGGGAGACAATATACAGCCTTGATGTACTCCTTTTCCTATTTGGAACCAGTCTGTTGTTCTATGTCCAGTTCTAACTGTTGCTTCCTGACCTGCATACAGATTTCTCAAGAGGCAGGTTAGGTGGTCTGGTATTCCCATCTCTTTCAGAATTTTCCACAGTTTATTGTGATCCACATTGGAAATATGGAACTTTGAAAGTGAGCCATGAAGATCAAGTTTGAGGTTTGCCCAGAGGGATTTAGAATAGTTAGAAGATTTTAAATTATTAAAAAATTTATTGGAGAAGAAAAAATAATTTATTGGAGAGGAGAAAAGAAAGTGAGGACCCAGTGCCTAAAAGCCCTTCTCCGCTTCTGTGCCAGACAGGCGTGCACTCTTCACAAGCTCACGCGGCAATGAGCGGTACTCCTCCCAGAACTCAGAGCCCCGCCTCCCACCGTCTGCGGTCAGCAAACGGCTTCGCCTGGTTTCTCTTTCCTCTTCTTTCCCAAATAGAATTGAGTCTCGGCCTAAAGTCACATTTCTCTACCCCTAGGAATTTGTGCACCCCACTCACTAAGAGTCAGGCACAACTGAGCGACTTCACTCTCACTTTTCACTTTCCTGCATTGGAGAAGTGAAGTGAAGTGAAGTGAAGTGAAGTCGCTCAGTCGTGTCCGACTCTTTGCGACCCCATGGACTGTAGCCTACCAGGCTCTTCTGTCCATGGGATTTTCCAGGCAATAGTCCTGGAGTGGGTTGCCATTTCCTTCTCCAGGGGATCTTCCCAACCCAGGGATCGAACCCGGGTCTCCTGCATTGTAGACAGACGCTTTACCATCTGAGCCACCAGGGAAGTC
>SJYX01009212.1:194501-229189 GCA_006410675.1 Oreotragus oreotragus | reverse complement strand
AGAGTCGGACACGACTGAAGCGACTTAGCAGCAGCAGCAGCAGGAATTTGTGACCAGGGTTTCTCTCGCATAAAATTATTCTGTTATTTATTTGACCTCAGAGCTTCTTAAAATGCCACCAGTTTCCAGCCACCAGTTCCCACTTATGACCCTTCTATGCTGACTTCCAGCGAGGCGGGGTGAACCTGGGGGCACCCCACCATCCGTAGTGGCCCCTGGAGGGCCCGATGGCTCTCTGCTCCTGGTGCTGTGAGTGAGACCCAGCCTGCCACCCACCAGGGGCACTGCTTCTGCTGTGTCTCCATTCACACGAAGCACCTTTCCTCTGAAGGGCCCAGGGATCCAGTCACCTGATTGTAGCCCGGGATTCAGGTGTACAACAGATCCAATACTTGTTATTAGGGACGTGGCTATGCTAACCACCTACTTGGAGAGCTCAGAAGCACCACGGAGGCTGGAGGGACAGGCAGTGAACAGGAGCCCATCAGGGTGCAGGCAGCGTGGTTGAGAAACGGCACACAGATAATCACAGCCTTACCCGCGTATCTCACGCTTCAGTACATTGGCCATTGGCCAGCGATTTCTTTCTTTAGTCTAATTAATTTCTTTTCGTATTTACTGTAGGCTGAGCTGGGTCTCGGCTGCCGCCCAGGCTTTCTCTGGCTGCAGCGAGCAGGGTGCTCTCCAGCGGCGGTGCCGGGCATCCCATCGTGGTGGGCACAGGCTTCAGGCGTGTGGGCTCAGCAGTTAGCATGCCGGTGGGAACGCACAGGTTAGTGGCTGGGGCCCTGGGGCACAGGCTTGGATGCGGGTCTGCAGCACGTGGGACCTTCCCGGACTGGAGATCGAGCCACTTTTTCCTGCACCGGCAGGTGGATTCCCTACCGCTGAGTCACTAGGGAAGCCCAAACAGTCGGCTTTTCAGGCCTTTTCTCCCTGAGCAAATAGCGATTGCTGAGGATGAGCACCTTTCCCCACTCCCGGCTCTTGGCAGAGTTCTATTAAAGTACAACACAACCTCCTACATTTTATTTATTGTTTAAGAAGGTGAAACTTGACTTAAAGAGTGCATCTTTGTTGCATCTAGCTTTTTGATCATATCCAGTGCTTTTGGGGGAAAAAAAGGAAGAAGGGGGAAAGAAATATTCAAAGTTACCATGAGCACGCTCTGCTTCCTGGAATACCAAGTGATAAAATATAGCAGGTCGGGCTCTTCCAATCTTCTAGGACAGCGACTTCATCCACTACATACTTCATACATTAGTATGTAATGTCGTTGTGGCTTGATGCCCAAAAATGCAAGATAGTCAACTGCTGTGATGGGTTTAGCTCAGCTCCTCACCTTGGGCTGGTACCCCCACTCCCAGCCCCCACGTGGGGCTGAGAAAAACGAATGATCCCTCCCCACCTCTGAGGGTGCACCCTTTGCAGAAATGGGCAAACCCTCAGGGTCTGTGAGGGCCCCCCTGCCTGGCCNAAGTTACCATGAGCACGCTCTGCTTCCTGGAATACCAAGTGATAAAATATAGCAGGTCGGGCTCTTCCAATCTTCTAGGACAGCGACTTCATCCACTACATACTTCATACATTAGTATGTAATGTCGTTGTGGCTTGATGCCCAAAAATGCAAGATAGTCAACTGCTGTGATGGGTTTAGCTCAGCTCCTCACCTTGGGCTGGTACCCCCACTCCCAGCCCCTACGTGGGGCTGAGAAAAACGAATGATCCCTCCCCACCTCTGAGGGTGCACCCTTTGCAGAAATGGGCAAACCCTCAGGGTCTGTGAGGGCCCCCCTGCCTGGCCTCCCTCCACGCCAGTACTCCTGTGAGAGTCTTCAGACAACAGGAGTTAGGATGAGAGATCCTCCGTCTAGAGGATCCTGAGCTGGTGAGCTTCTCACAGGTGCTTTCTTATGAGAACAGTGAGAGGCCTGAGGTCGCCATGAGGTGCACTTAGGGAAGGAGAGAACACAGAGAGCATGACCTCCCTCAGTGACAGCACCACGCCTGCCTGCAAATGTCCCTCAGCCCGGGGCCAGAGAGCCCGGGACGAGCTCAGGCTTGGCCGGCACCTCCGGGTTTCCATCAGCCTAGTGCTGAACGTGCCTGCTCGAACCTGGGAATCCAGCTCTGACACCCTGGCTGACTCTGCCTGAGGCCACAGAGCCCCCGGGACAGAGGCAGGTCTGGGCCTGGAGCCCTGGTTCCCTTTCCTGCTCCGTCTTCACCCCCTCACTCGGCTGGGTGGATGTTGGCTGCCGTCGCCAAGTGTCCAGAGCCTTCTGCCTGAGCGTCCAGCTTGGACCATTGCTAACTGGACTTGGTACATAGATGGGGGTGCTGGGCGCTGGGAGGGGCTTTGTCTCCCCTCCTTCGGCATTTCCCAATCTGACAGGGCAAGCAATGAGGCAGCTGGGAGTTAGGCAGATGCAGATTTTAATTCTGAAAATGCTGCTTACCAGCTGTTTATCCTAGGAACCTCTTGGGTCTCAGTTTTTTTCCTTTGTACAAATGAGACTATGAATATCTCCTTGGAGTTGTGAAAATTAAATAAGTTAATGTAGGTGAGTTGCAGGTACATAACAGTCACACGTTTTTTCCTTTCTTTATTGCATCCCCCCTACTCCTCTACAGAATACTTATATTTCTGTCCCATGCACCAAAGGGAAAAGAGGTCTGTAACGGTACAGTGTGAGTAGATTTCTTTCTTGTTGTTTAGTCTAAGCTCAGCAGTCACGGCTGACTCTTCTGCGACCCCCATGGACTGCATCCTTAGATAATTCTAAACAGTAAAGCCTTCGTTAGTCGGACTCCATTCAGCCTTGGTAGAAACTTCACCAGCACAGTCTCTTTGTGTTTGCAAAGCGAGGGTTTGCTGCAGTAACAAACAGGCCCAGCTTAAGGAGAGGTTATTTCTCCAGGATGTGAAGTTAATGGCAGGTCAAGGCCACTGCTTCTGTCTGCTGACTGAGGGCCCCGCCTGGTCCATGGTTCTACCAGCTAATCACGGCCTCCCCTCCCCCTGCAGAAGGAGGAGACAGAAGTCGGAACTTGCAGAGGCAGCTTGCCTCCTCCACTGGGGAAAATTGCTCGTCTCCTCTGCTTACACCACATTGGCCCAGAATGGCCATAGGGCCCTGCGTACCCAGGGGCAAAGAGGCTGGGAAGTACATTTTTTGTGTTCTTAGAGACACATAGCATTGCCCTGCTATATCAGGGTGATTAGGAGTTCAGGAAGAACATGTAATTTTTTCTTTTACTCCTATGTTATTTATCCTATTATGCTTTTTTATCTATCGTTTTTTAAACTTTTAATTTTATTGGGATATAGCCAATTAACAAACAATGTTGTGATAGGTTTTTTTCTTTTTTTTTTTTTTAGTAAACGCCTTATAGCACATTTAAAAAATTTATTTATTTCTAATTGAAGGATAATTGCTTTACAATACTGTGTTGGTTTCTGCCATACATCAACATGAATCAGCCACCGGTATACATATGGCCCCTCCCTCTAGAACCTCCTTCCTATGTTGTGATAGTTTCAGATGAACAGAGAAGGGACTCACGCATATGTATACATGTGGCCATTCTCCCCCAAACTCCCCTCCCACATAACACTGAGCAGAGTTCCCTGTCCTGTACAGGTCCTCGTTGGTTATCCATTTTAAGTATAGCAGTGTGTACATGTCCATCCCAAACTCTGTCTCATCCCCCATTCTTCCCTGCAGCAACCATAAGTTTATTCTCTAAGTCTGTGTGTAAGTCTCTTTCTGTTTAAATGAACATGTAATTTTTAAGCTGGTTAAAGCATCTTATCATTTATGTACATAAAAATATAAGATACTGAAAACAAACATCGGGTGACTGCATAAACAATGGTACATCCATACAACAGAGTACTACCCAGCAGTAAAAAGGCAGGAACTGTCGCTACTTGTGACAGCACGGATAAATCTCAGAACCACTGTGCTGAGGAAAAACAGNTGAAAACAAACATCGGGTGACTGCATAAACAATGGTACATCCATACAACAGAGTACTACCCAGCAGTAAAAAGGCAGGAACTGTCGCTACTTGTGACAGCACGGATAAATCTCAGAACCACTGTGCTGAGGAAAAACAGCCAAAGAAAAAGTCATTCATGCTGCATAAATCTGTTTATTTAAAATACTAGAAAATGCAAACAAACCCAGAGACAGAAAGCAGGTCAGCAGCTGCCTGGAGTCAGGGCTGGATGGATGGACGGGTTACAAACGGGCACAGAAAATTCTGGGGAGGAAAATGTTATCTTAGTGTGGGAGTGATTCCACAGGTGCCTACTCTGGTCCAAACTGACCAGATTTTACACTTGAACATGGACCTCAATAAAGCCGAAAAAATGATCTCAAGGGGCTGCTTCAGAATTATTTTAGGTGCTATTTACTCCCAAAGCGCTTGTCTGTTTTGAGTTTTCTTCCCACTGAAAAGCCGTAACATGGAATTTCGAGCCACGTTGAAAGCCTGTTCAGCAGCGCCATGCTCGCTCCTGTTGGCCCGTCTCACTGCAGACAGACCATTGCCCCACCTTCGCCATGAAGAGAAAATCAGACTCAGATCCTGGCTCCCAGCCTGCTTCCTGTTTGGCCTTGAGCAACTCACTGAGCTGCTCTGAGTTCTTTTGGTTCAGAGTGTCATGCAAGGGTGTCGCACCCTCGCCAGGACCCAGTCAGAGAGGGCAGCAAACAGTGGGCGCCTGCCCCAGGGTCCCGCCACTCTGCAACGGCACCGTTTGCAGCTTCATGTTAGGGTTATTCCTCTGGTTTTGAAAACATCTCATCTTCACTGGTTTCCGGGCCCTGTACTAGGTGCAAATGAAACTTAACGGGTTGCCCAAGACTCAGTAATCAAATAATACGCTTTAAAAATTTTATTTCTGGTTCCGGCTGTGTGGGTCTTCGCTGTTGGGCTCAGGCTTTCTCTGCGGGGAGGGGGGCTGCTCGCTAGCTGGGGTGTGCAGGCCTCTCACTGCAGTGCCTTCTCTTGGTGCAGAGTGCAGGGTCCAGGAGCACGGGCTCAGGGGTTGGGTCCCGGGCCCTGGGGCACACGGGCTTAGCTGCTCCTTGGCACCTGCGATCTTCCTGGGTCTGGGATCAAACCCATGTCTCCTGCACTGCTAGACGTATTCTTAACCACTAGACTCCCAGGGAGTCCCTCAAATAATATTTTTAAAAATCAAAATTAATACAGAAATCCATGACACACAAAAATCAAACATTTAAAGAAAAGATAAAGCTGGGTCCTGTCCCAGTTCCTTTTTAAGTCCTTTCCCCAGTCCTGGCAATTCTCACTGAATCAAATTCTTTCACGCCGGAGGTATTAAACGTAAATACCCCTGGAATAAATGATTCACATTTTACGATTTTCAAGTCTTTTTTCAAGAGCAAGGCATGAAGGAATTGAATAACTAAGAATTTCCAGAACTGGGGGAAAGTCTTGAAAAGGCATTTGGGACTGGACTGAGATGACTTTTATTTAAATTTTTGATATCCTGATCATCATTTTTTGAATTAATTTTGGAAAATTTGCATCAAATTTTATATTAATTTTGATTAAAAATAATGCATAGCTATTATTCATTTTGATGATGGAGTTTTTTTGAGAACGCTTCATTTCTGTGCCTGGGGTGAATGCCTTCAAGTCCTGATCTGCCAGAAAGACAAACGGGTCCCTGCCAGCTTTGCCTGGTAAGCGAGGTGATGGGGGAAGGTGGTCTGATATGTGGGTTCACCAGACTGGGAGCTAGACCCGAGAGTTTTAACACTTTTTTCTGCTCTCTTGCTAGCCGTGTGGACTTGTACAAGCTAGGCTGTGTGTCTCTGCTTTGTACTGTGAAATAAGCCAACGCCCTCCCTGGGGTGGGAAAGGAGGACTGCCCGAGAGTGGGACAGTGGTTAAGGATACAGACCCTGGGGCCTGGATGCTGGTGTTCAAGTCCCAGCGCAGCCACGTGTCCGTCACGTGACCTCTGTCGTCCTCTCTGCGGTGATCACGGCCATCGTGCGCAGTCGCTTCCTCCCGTCTGACTCGCTGCGATGCCATGGACGGCAGCCCGCCAGGCTCCTCTGTCCACGGGAGTCTCCAGGCAAGAAGACTGGAGTGGGCTGCCATGCCCTCCTCCAGGGGAACTTCTTAATCCAGGGATCGAACCCGCGCCTCCTGCATTAGCAGAGCCCCCGGCGAAGCCCCCGCCCACTTCTTTAGAGGTGATTGGAGCGGATGCCAGTACTGAGGGACCCGTCAAGCCGGTCAAACGAGTTAACCAGGGAAGGCGCCTAGCAGGGCCCGACGCAGTCAGCACGCAGCAAATATTCCCCACTGTTCTTGTCACCACGCAGTTGTTCAAAGAACCTAAAACTTCAACGTTTGTAAAAGCCCCTTTGCAGGCCACAAAGTCCTCTTGTGAGCTCTTATTACCACGTGGCCTAAAATCGCATCAGGTGGGTTCTTTCATCACCTCTGCCGCTGGCTGAGTTTCGGGCGAGCCCAGTTGAGGGCCAAGGACGAGCCCTAAACCCGACCCGTCATGACTGGGGCGAGGTCTCCTCATCTCCCATGAAGACAAGAGGAAGGCCTGCTTTCTCAAGAAACAGTCCCCACGGCCCACGTGGCTTTTTTCACATCCACTTCTGGCTTCCCCTCCTGTGAAGGTGGCACTTGTAACCTCCTTTGCATAACTGAATCTTCACAGGTTTAGAGACCCAGAAAAGAAAGCCGCTAAAAGGGAACCGCTGGAAGGAAGCTGCTTAGAAAAGTAACTGTGAGTTTCAGAGGCAGAGGACTTTTGTTGTTTAGAAACTGAAGCTGAGCGTTTGAAAATGTACAGGGACACTCAGGTGCTTGTTTTTGGGGTTTTCGTTTTTTAGGTAATTTGAACATTTCCATTAATAGAAAAGGGAAAAAAAGGCAGTGAGGTTTTCCTGGGTCCAACTCCTCCCTATACATCTTGAAAAATAACTCTTGGACTAGAACTTATAATTAAATCCCTAGATATTTCTATTTTCCCATCAAGAGACTGCAGACTAAAACTTAGGAACAATACAGAGAATTTCTTAGGGCAGAAATGAAAATGATAGGTGCAGAGACTGCATCCTCTTGTATAAACACATATGTGGAGGTTTAGTAAGTGAGGACTTCTTAAAGATTTAGTCCACTGTATTTGGTAGATGTTAGAGCAACTTACGTTTGGATGTGAATTCCTAATTTCTTGTAGCAACATTAAAAAGACTTTTTTATTGAAGTATAGTTGATCTACAACGTTGTGTTAGTTTCTGCTGTAAGCAAAGTATCTGAGTTATACATACACGCACACACGTGCACACACATACACATATATGTATGCATTCTTTTTTATATTCTTTTCCATTATGGCTTATCTCAGGACTTTGCCCCTGCATGGCATCACTGACTCAGTGGACATGAGTTTGAGCAAGCTCTAGGAGACAGTGACGGACAGGGAAGCCTGGCGTGGACCCTGCAGTCCATGGGGTAGCAAAGATTCGGCCTGACTGAGCGGCTGAACACCAACAGCCCTGTGCTCCACAGCAGGACCTTGCTGTTTCTCTGTACAACAGTTTGCATCTGCTCACCCCAAACTTTCAAGCCATCCCTGCCCTCCACACCCCCCTTGGCAACTGGTGGTCTACTCTCTCATCTGTGAGTCTGTTTCTGCTTCCTAGATAGGTCGTCTGTGTCCTGTTTTAGATTCAATGTGTAAGTGGTATCATAGGGTATTTTAACTTTTTTAAGTTGAAGTGTAGTTGATTTAGTGTTGTGTTAGTCCCACATTGGAGAAGGCAATGGCACCCCACTCCAGTACTCTTGCCTGGAGAATCCCAGGGACGGGGGAGCCTGGTGGGCTGCAGTCCATGGGGTCACACAGAGTCGGACACGACTGAAGCAACTTAGCAGCAGCAGCAGCAACAGTCCCACATATATATACTCTTTCCCAGCGTCTGTTCCACTGCATTTAGTGCAAGACGTTGACTATAGTGCCCCGTGCTACACAGCAGGCCCTTTTTTTTTTTTTTTTTACTATTCTATGTATACTAATGGGTGTCTCTTAATGGCAAGCTCCTAAGGCATCTCCCCACCCCCATTCCCCCTTTGGTAACCGTACATTCACTTTCGTTGTGAGTCTATTTTGTAAATAAGTTCACGTCAGTTTATTTTAAAAACAGACCCCCCGACTCTTTAATCCAAGTGAAGGCAGACAAGCACAAGCCTCCCCTTCCCCGCCGGCGTGACTCCATGTCAGGGCTCGTGGGACCCCCGGCTGCCCCAGGGACCCCCGGGGAGGTGCTGGCCCGGGGCGCCCGGGACCACCGGAGGGGCCGGGAGCGCAGGGCCCTGCTCCCGCCGCCTCCGCGGCAGAGAAGCTCAGGAGGCTGGGGAGTCACTGAAGGGCGCAGGAGCCGCGGAGTCGCCTGGAAGGTCGCCTGGAAGGAGGGAAGCGCTCCGCAGGACCCCTGTCGGCCTTGCCAGAGCCCCGGGCGCGCGGGGCAGAGCTCTGCGGGCGGAGGGCGCTGGGGCGACTCCCGCAGCCCTCGGTCCCCCTCCGCTCCCGCTCTTGGTTCGGCTTCCGCCGCCCTCAGGAAGGAAGCCCCGCCTGCCTCCCCAGGAGCCCGCCTGGTCTGGAGCTGGGCACCCAGGGGCAGCCCTGCCCCGCGGTCCGGGTGACGGTGGGGCACCCGGCCTGCACCCGAGCTCGCTCGGCCCGTGAGGTCAGCTCGCACCTCTTTATTCCTTCCTAATGCCGTGGCCCTGCTCAGCTGTGAACAAGATCTACATCGTCCTCAAGGTGCAAATACTCCGCGTGGACTCGGCCAAAGCTTGTGACGTCGCCAAGTCTGGAAGCCAGGAGAGGGCGGGTCTGGGTGTGACGGGTGGGATGACAGCAGGCGGGGCGGGGAGGTGTGCGCACCCCTAACCCTCGTTTTCTGTACGAGGGAAAAAACAGATGACATCTAAGATGGAAAGGTCACGGTTTTTCTCTTTATTATGGGTTGGGCAAAACAGAAAGCTTGGTTTATTTTGCAAGCTTCGTAATTGCGGGTGGGGTTCCAGACATTGTGAGTTTTACCTCGTGTATTCTTATCAGTAGTCCTGGGCTTCCCTGTGGCTCAGACGGGAAAGCGTCTGTCTACAATGCGGGAGATCCGGGTTCGATCCTTGGGTCGGGAAGATCCCCTGGAGAAGGGAATGGCAATCCACTCCAGTACTGTTGCCTGGAAGAGGGCAGGGGAGCCTGGTAGGCTACAGCCCATGGGGTCGCAAAGAGTCGGACACGACCGAGCGACTTCAGTCAAATGATCAGTGGTCCTAACTCTCTTCTGGCATGCAATTAAGCTACACAGTTTTGCTTGGTTCCCCCAACGCCCCCCGCCCCCCAAAAAAAGGAACCAAGAGATAACAATATCGACACAGGGTGAGAAACAGAAGTAGGAACACCGGAAGAAATAGCTAGAGGATCCGAAAGTGCTTGCCTTTAGAGAGCATCTTTAGAGACAGGGAGAGCGTGGGCGGAGACTGCTGGTTTGTGAGCGAACTCTGAACATCAAACCCATCTGTGCTTTGGTGAACAACATAGGTAGTTTTTAGAAGGCCATCCTTCCCTCTCAAAGGTCACCTTTGAGTCAAACAACACCTTGAAGTAAATCCTTGTGAGCTGTGCTGTGCTGAGTCGCTCAGTCGTGTCTGACTCTTTTCAACCCCATGGACTGTAGCCCACCAGGCTCCTCTGTCCATGGGATTCTCCAGGCCAGAATACTGGAGTGGGTAGCCTTTCCCTCCTCCAGGGAATCTTCCCAACCCTGGGGTTGAACCCAGGTCTCCTGCATTGCCTGCGGATTCTTTATCATCCAAGCCACCAGGGAAGCCCAAGAATACTGGAGTAGGTAGCCTAGCCTATCCCTTCTCCAGGGGAACCTCCTGACCCAGGAATTGAACCCAGGTCTCCTGCATTGCCGGCGGAGTCTTCACTAGCTGAGTTCCCCAGGAAGCCCAAAGTAACTCCTCGCCTACCTCCAGTGCATAGACAGTTGCGTATCCGTTTCCATCTCAAGTTAGCTGTGGGTGAAGGAGTACAGGACTGGTCACCTGGTTGGCAGGGGGCACCTCTTGGTGGCTCATCTTGGCATCTTCTTGGGAGTGGGCGGGACAAAGGCTTTCCCACCTTTGCTACCATCTGTCTTTTGACAAGCTGCTATCCATTATGTTCTGAAGAAGACTGGCATTGTTTGTAACAAAACGTGCAACCAGTACAACGTCAGAAGCTTTCGGACCAGAAGGATGGGGAAGGCCGTCCTCACCCGGAGTGTTTCCGAGGGGCAGGTCCTGGGGTGTTGGAAGGGCTCCTGCCACGGCGGGCGGGAGGCTGGGACAGCTGCTCTCCCGATTCCATCGGGTCTGGGCCGTAAGCTGTCTGAGAAGGAGGTCTTAGACTTTTGTTGATCATACTGCTGCATCCACATCCTTTTATTCACCGTATGAGAATTCACGGATGTTCAGCAGCCACTCCCCGCCCACACCCTTCCCACAGGTAGGGCACATTTGTCCATTGAGATAAGATAACATTGGATCTCACTACCCAGCATATATTTGTTTTATATCCAGGCATCATTATTGCCTATTAAAAAAAAACCCACAAAACTGATGTCACCCTGAAAACTAGTAATAAATCTGCAGAGTTGTCTTGAATGTGATTCGTGCAAGTCTATTGATGTTCTCGAGAACCCGGCTCCACAGGAAATGGCCCAGTTCTGAACTCATGGAGGAAGCCCAGAAAGTGAAAGACAAGCTTTGAGTAAGTTCAGCGTGTCTGAGCAGTTCTTACAACATCAGAAGTAGACGAATCAGCGATGGCAGTGAAAAGTGGATTAACTGCAGGGCGTGGAGCCAGAGTCAGCCCTTGGTCCCGAGCCCAGCTCTGCCGCGTCAGCTACGCGACCTCGGGCAGGTTCCTTCCTCCCTCCGGATATCAGCCTCCTCGTCTCTGAAAGGAGCATCGCGTTAGAAGCCCTTGGAGACGTTCAGGGTAACAGAACATCCAGCCCAACTGACCGAGCGTAAGAGAGTTGCTCACCCCCCGTGCCCGGGAGTCTGTAGACGGGCAGGCGAGGGCTTCCGGGCAGCTGCGGGCGCTCAGCGATGAGCTGAAGGACCAGATCCGACCCTGTGCTGCTGTCCGCAGTGCTGACTGTCCCCACGGGGCCCCGCTGGGCCCCGAGATGCCGGCCCGAGCACCCAGTCCTCCTGTTTCCTTATTCACGTCCGACAGAGCAGTGGGGGCTGGGCCCGCTCCCAGCAGGGAGGGTGGCCACGTCCTCCGCTCTGGCCACTGAGACGCGTGAGGGGGCGGCGGCCGGGCTGCTGGGAAGATCTGTGCATCTTCGATGGAAACGCTGCGTCCCCCCTCCCCGCTCCTGACCACAGACACAGCGGCCACGGCGGCCATGACAGCCCCAGGCCACGAAGGGGACCCTCAGCAGAGCAGCGATGTCAGCCCTGATGCCAGCAGGCGTCCGCCTAGTTCGAACTGTCTCTGGGTCGAGCCACGGTGCAGCCTCTCCTGCTACGGGGGTATCCCCGTGGGGGTGCTTCCCTGGTGGCTCAGACGGTGAAGAGTCTGCCTGCAGTGCAGTTCCATCCCTGAGTTGGGAAGATGCCCTGGAGAAAGGAATAGCAACCCTCTCCAGTGTTCTTGCCCAGAGCATCCCAAGGACGGAGGAGCCTGGCAGGCTACAGTCCACGGGACTGCAAGAGTCGGACATGACTGAGCGACTTTCACTGGCCTACTCAGCCACCCCTCTGGCCTGAGCCCCAGCCCCACCCCTGCAGTCACCTTCTGGGAGACCAGCTCGCACCCCCAGGTATCGAGCTGGGGAGCCTGGTACTCGTGCTTAGGGCCTGCTGTGTGGCGGGGCCCCAGGAAAGCCTGGCCTAGGTTTCTCGTCTGGCATCTGACCTCTTTCTGCTGATGAAGGAAGCCAGGAACCTCGGCTGGTCTGGGTGGGAGGCCGCGCTTGCCACAGGCCTGGCCAGCAGGTGGCTGAGGCACAGCCCTGTGGGAAGGGGGCCGCCTTCCACGGGCCAGGCTGGATCGGGGACGCCCCCAACCCTGATGGGCCTGGCGGGAATGGCCCTGCTCTCCGAGGCTTCCTACGGGCGAGGGTGGGTCCAGGGAGGCGCAAGGGATTCTCCCGGGAACACCCGAGGGCCCGCGGGGTGGGGCTTCTGTGGAGGCGGGGTGGGTGCACTGGGGGGCACTGTGAGACAAGGATGGGGACAGGAGGGGACACAGGCCCCGGGGAGCCGTCCCAGTCAGCGGCTGTGCCTTTGTGCTGTTGGGAGTCTTTTGTGAGCCACCAGGGACCCCCCTGTTCTGGAACCGGCCCTCCCAAGTGGAGAAGAAACACCCAGTGCCCAGGGAAGAGCGCCTGCTATGACCTGGGCACCGCAGCGATCCGCTTGCAGACCCACCAGGCGCCTCGGAAGAAAGGAAAGCAACTCCCATCTGAGCCCTGCGTGCGTGCTAAGTCGCGTCTGACTGTTTGGCACCCCGTGGACTGTCGCCCTTGTCTCTTATACACATCTAGATGTGTATAAGAGACAGCTTTACCACTGAGCCCCCNGATGGGTGTCTCTTAATGGCAAGCTCCTAAGGCATCTCCCCACCCCCATTCCCCCTTTGGTAACCGTACATTCACTTTCGTTGTGAGTCTATTTTGTAAATAAGTTCACGTCAGTTTATTTTAAAAACAGACCCCCCGACTCTTTAATCCAAGTGAAGGCAGACAAGCACAAGCCTCCCCTTCCCCGCCGGCGTGACTCCATGTCAGGGCTCGTGGGACCCCCGGCTGCCCCAGGGACCCCCGGGGAGGTGCTGGCCCGGGGCGCCCGGGACCACCGGAGGGGCCGGGAGCGCAGGGCCCTGCTCCCGCCGCCTCCGCGGCAGAGAAGCTCAGGAGGCTGGGGAGTCACTGAAGGGCGCAGGAGCCGCGGAGTCGCCTGGAAGGTCGCCTGGAAGGAGGGAAGCGCTCCGCAGGACCCCTGTCGGCCTTGCCAGAGCCCCGGGCGCGCGGGGCAGAGCTCTGCGGGCGGAGGGCGCTGGGGCGACTCCCGCAGCCCTCGGTCCCCCTCCGCTCCCGCTCTTGGTTCGGCTTCCGCCGCCCTCAGGAAGGAAGCCCCGCCTGCCTCCCCAGGAGCCCGCCTGGTCTGGAGCTGGGCACCCAGGGGCAGCCCTGCCCCGCGGTCCGGGTGACGGTGGGGCACCCGGCCTGCACCCGAGCTCGCTCGGCCCGTGAGGTCAGCTCGCACCTCTTTATTCCTTCCNAAGCCCCGCCTGCCTCCCCAGGAGCCCGCCTGGTCTGGAGCTGGGCACCCAGGGGCAGCCCTGCCCCGCGGTCCGGGTGACGGTGGGGCACCCGGCCTGCACCCGAGCTCGCTCGGCCCGTGAGGTCAGCTCGCACCTCTTTATTCCTTCCTAATGCCGTGGCCCTGCTCAGCTGTGAACAAGATCTACATCGTCCTCAAGGTGCAAATACTCCGCGTGGACTCGGCCAAAGCTTGTGACGTCGCCAAGTCTGGAAGCCAGGAGAGGGCGGGTCTGGGTGTGACGGGTGGGATGACAGCAGGCGGGGCGGGGAGGTGTGCGCACCCCTAACCCTCGTTTTCTGTACGAGGGAAAAAACAGATGACATCTAAGATGGAAAGGTCACGGTTTTTCTCTTTATTATGGGTTGGGCAAAACAGAAAGCTTGGTTTATTTTGCAAGCTTCGTAATTGCGGGTGGGGTTCCAGACATTGTGAGTTTTACCTCGTGTATTCTTATCAGTAGTCCTGGGCTTCCCTGTGGCTCAGACGGGAAAGCGTCTGTCTACAATGCGGGAGATCCGGGTTCGATCCTTGGGTCGGGAAGATCCCCTGGAGAAGGGAATGGCAATCCACTCCAGTACTGTTGCCTGGAAGAGGACAGGGGAGCCTGGTAGGCTACAGCCCATGGGGTCGCAAAGAGTCGGACACGACCGAGCGACTTCAGTCAAATGATCAGTGGTCCTAACTCTCTTCTGGCATGCAATTAAGCTACACAGTTTTGCTTGGTTCCCCCAACGCCCCCCGCCCCCCAAAAAAAGGAACCAAGAGATAACAATATCGACACAGGGTGAGAAACAGAAGTAGGAACACCGGAAGAAATAGCTAGAGGATCCGAAAGTGCTTGCCTTTAGAGAGCATCTTTAGAGACAGGGAGAGCGTGGGCGGAGACTGCTGGTTTGTGAGCGAACTCTGAACATCAAACCCATCTGTGCTTTGGTGAACAACATAGGTAGTTTTTAGAAGGCCATCCTTCCCTCTCAAAGGTCACCTTTGAGTCAAACAACACCTTGAAGTAAATCCTTGTGAGCTGTGCTGTGCTGAGTCGCTCAGTCGTGTCTGACTCTTTTCAACCCCATGGACTGTAGCCCACCAGGCTCCTCTGTCCATGGGATTCTCCAGGCCAGAATACTGGAGTGGGTAGCCTTTCCCTCCTCCAGGGAATCTTCCCAACCCTGGGGTTGAACCCAGGTCTCCTGCATTGCCTGCGGATTCTTTATCATCCAAGCCACCAGGGAAGCCCAAGAATACTGGAGTAGGTAGCCTAGCCTATCCCTTCTCCAGGGGAACCTCCTGACCCAGGAATTGAACCCAGGTCTCCTGCATTGCCGGCGGAGTCTTCACTAGCTGAGTTCCCCAGGAAGCCCAAAGTAACTCCTCGCCTACCTCCAGTGCATAGACAGTTGCGTATCCGTTTCCATCTCAAGTTAGCTGTGGGTGAAGGAGTACAGGACTGGTCACCTGGTTGGCAGGGGGCACCTCTTGGTGGCTCATCTTGGCATCTTCTTGGGAGTGGGCGGGACAAAGGCTTTCCCACCTTTGCTACCATCTGTCTTTTGACAAGCTGCTATCCATTATGTTCTGAAGAAGACTGGCATTGTTTGTAACAAAACGTGCAACCAGTACAACGTCAGAAGCTTTCGGACCAGAAGGATGGGGAAGGCCGTCCTCACCCGGAGTGTTTCCGAGGGGCAGGTCCTGGGGTGTTGGAAGGGCTCCTGCCACGGCGGGCGGGAGGCTGGGACAGCTGCTCTCCCGATTCCATCGGGTCTGGGCCGTAAGCTGTCTGAGAAGGAGGTCTTAGACTTTTGTTGATCATACTGCTGCATCCACATCCTTTTATTCACCGTATGAGAATTCACGGATGTTCAGCAGCCACTCCCCGCCCACACCCTTCCCACAGGTAGGGCACATTTGTCCATTGAGATAAGATAACATTGGATCTCACTACCCAGCATATATTTGTTTTATATCCAGGCATCATTATTGCCTATTAAAAAAAAACCCACAAAACTGATGTCACCCTGAAAACTAGTAATAAATCTGCAGAGTTGTCTTGAATGTGATTCGTGCAAGTCTATTGATGTTCTCGAGAACCCGGCTCCACAGGAAATGGCCCAGTTCTGAACTCATGGAGGAAGCCCAGAAAGTGAAAGACAAGCTTTGAGTAAGTTCAGCGTGTCTGAGCAGTTCTTACAACATCAGAAGTAGACGAATCAGCGATGGCAGTGAAAAGTGGATTAACTGCAGGGCGTGGAGCCAGAGTCAGCCCTTGGTCCCGAGCCCAGCTCTGCCGCGTCAGCTACGCGACCTCGGGCAGGTTCCTTCCTCCCTCCGGATATCAGCCTCCTCGTCTCTGAAAGGAGCATCGCGTTAGAAGCCCTTGGAGACGTTCAGGGTAACAGAACATCCAGCCCAACTGACCGAGCGTAAGAGAGTTGCTCACCCCCCGTGCCCGGGAGTCTGTAGACGGGCAGGCGAGGGCTTCCGGGCAGCTGCGGGCGCTCAGCGATGAGCTGAAGGACCAGATCCGACCCTGTGCTGCTGTCCGCAGTGCTGACTGTCCCCACGGGGCCCCGCTGGGCCCCGAGATGCCGGCCCGAGCACCCAGTCCTCCTGTTTCCTTATTCACGTCCGACAGAGCAGTGGGGGCTGGGCCCGCTCCCAGCAGGGAGGGTGGCCACGTCCTCCGCTCTGGCCACTGAGACGCGTGAGGGGGCGGCGGCCGGGCTGCTGGGAAGATCTGTGCATCTTCGATGGAAACGCTGCGTCCCCCCTCCCCGCTCCTGACCACAGACACAGCGGCCACGGCGGCCATGACAGCCCCAGGCCACGAAGGGGACCCTCAGCAGAGCAGCGATGTCAGCCCTGATGCCAGCAGGCGTCCGCCTAGTTCGAACTGTCTCTGGGTCGAGCCACGGTGCAGCCTCTCCTGCTACGGGGGTATCCCCGTGGGGGTGCTTCCCTGGTGGCTCAGACGGTGAAGAGTCTGCCTGCAGTGCAGTTCCATCCCTGAGTTGGGAAGATGCCCTGGAGAAAGGAATAGCAACCCTCTCCAGTGTTCTTGCCCAGAGCATCCCAAGGACGGAGGAGCCTGGCAGGCTACAGTCCACGGGACTGCAAGAGTCGGACATGACTGAGCGACTTTCACTGGCCTACTCAGCCACCCCTCTGGCCTGAGCCCCAGCCCCACCCCTGCAGTCACCTTCTGGGAGACCAGCTCGCACCCCCAGGTATCGAGCTGGGGAGCCTGGTACTCGTGCTTAGGGCCTGCTGTGTGGCGGGGCCCCAGGAAAGCCTGGCCTAGGTTTCTCGTCTGGCATCTGACCTCTTTCTGCTGATGAAGGAAGCCAGGAACCTCGGCTGGTCTGGGTGGGAGGCCGCGCTTGCCACAGGCCTGGCCAGCAGGTGGCTGAGGCACAGCCCTGTGGGAAGGGGGCCGCCTTCCACGGGCCAGGCTGGATCGGGGACGCCCCCAACCCTGATGGGCCTGGCGGGAATGGCCCTGCTCTCCGAGGCTTCCTACGGGCGAGGGTGGGTCCAGGGAGGCGCAAGGGATTCTCCCGGGAACACCCGAGGGCCCGCGGGGTGGGGCTTCTGTGGAGGCGGGGTGGGTGCACTGGGGGGCACTGTGAGACAAGGATGGGGACAGGAGGGGACACAGGCCCCGGGGAGCCGTCCCAGTCAGCGGCTGTGCCTTTGTGCTGTTGGGAGTCTTTTGTGAGCCACCAGGGACCCCCCTGTTCTGGAACCGGCCCTCCCAAGTGGAGAAGAAACACCCAGTGCCCAGGGAAGAGCGCCTGCTATGACCTGGGCACCGCAGCGATCCGCTTGCAGACCCACCAGGCGCCTCGGAAGAAAGGAAAGCAACTCCCATCTGAGCCCTGCGTGCGTGCTAAGTCGCGTCTGACTGTTTGGCACCCCGTGGACTGTCGCCCCTGTCTCTTATACACATCTAGATGTGTATAAGAGACAGCTTTACCACTGAGCCCCCGGCGAAGCCCCCGCCCACTTCTTTAGAGGTGACTGGCGCGGATGCCAATACTGAGGGACCCGTCAAGCCGGTCAAACGAGTTAACCAGGGAAGGCGCGTAGCAGGGCCCGACGCAGTCAGCACGCAGCAAATATTCCCCACTGTTCTTGTCACCACGCAGTTGTTCAAAGAACCTAAAACGTCAACGTTTGTAAAAGCCCCTTTGCAGGCCACAAAGTCCTCTTGTGAGCTCTTATTACCACGTGGCCTAAAATCGCATCAGGTGGGTTCTTTCATCACCTCTGCCGCTGGCTGAGTTTCGGGCGAGCCCAGTGGAGGGCCAAGGACGAGCCCTAAACCCGACCCGTCATGACTGGGGCGAGGTCTCCTCATCTCCCATGAAGACAAGAGGAAGGCCTGCTTTCTCAAGAAACAGTCCCCACGGCCCACGTGGCTTTTTTCACATCCACTTCTGGCTTCCCCTCCTGTGAAGGTGGCACTTGTAACCTCCTTTGCATAACTGAATCTTCACAGGTTTAGAGACCCAGAAAAGAAAGCCGCTAAAAGGGAACCGCTGGAAGGAAGCTGCTTAGAAAAAGTAACTGTGAGTTTCAGAGGCAGAGGACTTTTGTTGTTTAGAAACTGAAGCTGAGCGTTTGAAAATGTACAGGGACACTCAGGTGCTTGTTTTTGGGGTTTTTGTTTTTTAGGTAATTTGAACATTTCCATTAATAGAAAAGGGAAAAAAAGGCAGTGAGGTTTTCCTGGGTCCAACTCCTCCCTATACATCTTGAAAAATAACTCTTGGACTAGAACTTATAATTAAATCCCTAGATATTTCTATTTTCCCATCGAGAGACTGCAGACTAAAACTTAGGAACAATACTAAAAGTAACTGTGAGTTTCAGAGGCAGAGGACTTTTGTTGTTTAGAAACTGAAGCTGAGCGTTTGAAAATGTACAGGGACACTCAGGTGCTTGTTTTTGGGGTTTTTGTTTTTTAGGTAATTTGAACATTTCCATTAATAGAAAAGGGAAAAAAAGGCAGTGAGGTTTTCCTGGGTCCAACTCCTCCCTATACATCTTGAAAAATAACTCTTGGACTAGAACTTATAATTAAATCCCTAGATATTTCTATTTTCCCATCGAGAGACTGCAGACTAAAACTTAGGAACAATACGGAGAATTTCTTAGGGCTAAATGAAAATGATAGGTGCAGAGACTGCATCCTCTTGTACAAACACATATGTGGAGGTTTAGTAAGTGAGGACTTCTTAAAGATTTAGTCCACTGTATTTGGTAGATGTTAGAGCAACTTACGTTTGGATGTGAATTCCTAATTCCTTGTAGCAACATTAAAAAGACTTTTTTATTGAAGTATAGTTGATCTACAACGTTGTGTTAGTTTCTGCTGTAAGCAAAGTATCTGAGTTATACATACACGCACACACGTGCACACACATACACATATATGTATGCATTCTTTTTTATATTCTTTTCCATTATGGCTTATCTCAGGACTTTGCCCCTGCATGGCATCACTGACTCAGTGGACATGAGTTTGAGCAAGCTCTAGGAGATAGTGACGGACAGGGAAGCCTGGCGTGGACCCTGCAGTCCATGGGGTAGCAAAGATTCGGCCCGACTGAGCGGCTGAACACCAACAGCCCTGTGCTCCACAGCAGGACCTTGCTGTTTCTCTGTACAACAGTTTGCATCTGCTCACCCCAAACTTTCAGGCCATCCCTGCCCTCCGCACCCACCTTGGCAACCAGCGGTCTACTCTCTCATCTGTGAGTCTGTTTCTGCTTCCTAGATAGGTCGTCTGTGTCCTGTTTTAGATTCCACGTGTAAGTGGTATCATAGGGTATTTTAACTTTTTTAAGTTGAAGTGTAGTTGATTTAGTGTTTCCCACATCGGAGAAGGCAATGGCACCCCACTCCAGTACTCTTGCCTGGAGAATCCCAGGGACGGGGGAGCCTGGTGGGCTGCAGTCCATGGGGTCACACAGAGTCGGACACGACTGAAGCGACTTAGCAGCAGCAGCAGCAACAGTCCCACATATATATACTCTTTCCCAGCGTCTGTTCCACTGCAGTTTAGTGCAAGACGTTGACTATAGTGCCCCGTGCTACACAGCAGGGCCCCCCGCCTTTTTTNACTCCAGTACTCTTGCCTGGAGAATCCCAGGGACGGGGGAGCCTGGTGGGCTGCAGTCCATGGGGTCACACAGAGTCGGACACGACTGAAGCGACTTAGCAGCAGCAGCAGCAACAGTCCCACATATATATACTCTTTCCCAGCGTCTGTTCCACTGCAGTTTAGTGCAAGACGTTGACTATAGTGCCCCGTGCTACACAGCAGGGCCCCCCGCCTTTTTTTTTTTTACTATTCTATGTATATTGATGGGTGTCTCTTAATGGCAAGCTCCTAAGGCATCTCCCCACCCCCATTCCCCCTTTGGTAACCGTACANTGGGCCAGGCTGGATCGGGGACGCCCCCAACCCTGATGGGCCTGGCGGGAATGGCCCTGCTCTCCGAGGCTTCCTACGGGCGAGGGTGGGTCCAGGGAGGCGCAAGGGATTCTCCCGGGAACACCCGAGGGCCCGCGGGGTGGGGCTTCTGTGGAGGCGGGGTGGGTGCACTGGGGGGCACTGTGAGACAAGGATGGGGACAGGAGGGGACACAGGCCCCGGGGAGCCGTCCCAGTCAGCGGCTGTGCCTTTGTGCTGTTGGGAGTCTTTTGTGAGCCACCAGGGACCCCCCTGTTCTGGAACCGGCCCTCCCAAGTGGAGAAGAAACACCCAGTGCCCAGGGAAGAGCGCCTGCTATGACCTGGGCACCGCAGCGATCCGCTTGCAGACCCACCAGGCGCCTCGGAAGAAAGGAAAGCAACTCCCATCTGAGCCCTGCGTGCGTGCTAAGTCGCGTCTGACTGTTTGGCACCCCGTGGACTGTCGCCCTCTAGCTCCTCTGTCTGCAGGGTTTTTCAGGCAAGAATACTGGAGCGGGTTGCCATTTCCTCCTCCAGGGCGTCTTCCTGACCCAGGGACTGAACCTTCATCTCTTACGCCTCTTGCATTGGCAGGTGGGCTCTTGACCATGAGCGCCACCTGAGAAGCCCATTTGAGCCCTAACTGTTGCTAATTCTGAGACGTTCTATAGAAAGAACGTTAACAACCGGGATTTTATGGGTTTCTCAAAAGCCTAGATATTCAACCAATCTCCCTCAGCCAGAGGAACTGGGCCTTTTGTTTGATGCGCAAATTATACCAAGAGTGTTCATTACACCAAAGCAGGAATTTATGGAGAAGGCAATGGCACCCCACTCCAGTGCTCTTGCCTGGAAAATCCCATGGACGGAAGAGCCTGGTGGGCTGCAGTCCATGGGGTCGCTAAGAGTCGGACACGACTGAAGTGATTTAGCAGCAGTAGCAGCAGCGGGAGACAGCTTAGAAAAACTCTCTCAACGGAAAAGTAAAAAACCACTGTTGCCATTACGGGATGTCTGCTCGCGTTCTCTTTATCGTTTCTGACTTAATGTGGGGAGAAGCCACCAGAGGAAATGGGGAGACCTGGGCTGTAGCTTCATCTCCACCAGCTATTGGGCTTCCCTGGTGGCTCAGCGGTAAAGAATCTAGCTGCAATTCAGAAGACACAGGAGACGTAGGTTTGACCCCTGGGTCGGGAAAATCTGCTGGAGGAGGGCATGGCAACCCACTCCAGTATTCTTGCCTGGGGAATCCCATGGACAGAGGAGCCTGGGGGGCCACAGTCCAGGGGGTCACGAAAAGCTGGACGTGACTGAAGCAACTGAGCAGGCTCACGCCAGCAGTTATTGACCCTGGGCTTTGGGAAAAATCGCTTGATTTTCCTGTCTCAGTTTCCCTGGGGTTTACACTCTTAGCATGCTATGGCTTTCCACGAGACAATTGCTTCTGAAAGGTGTACAGGATGCTGCCAGGAACTAAGGAACAGCTGCCCAGTCACCTGTGGCTGAGATGCACAATGCTATGGAAATGGGCAAAGCTATTAGAATTACCTTCAATAAACTTCAGTCACAGCTGCATGCCACACTCCTATACAGGTTATGAATAAAAGATTGGAAGCTCTATGAATGGAAATTTATTAGTGCACCATTAGAGTTACATTGATATTAAAGAAAATAATTCACAACTTATCACTCAAACTCTCCTATCCCAGTGGAACAAGTATGGCATGAGTTATTAAATATGGTGGTTTTATTTTTCCTTGGAGAAAATGAAATATGATTAGTTCTTTTAACATGATAACTGTTTAAGTATAAACTTATCTATTTAAAATGTAATATTTGAGTGCTTTTCATTTGAAATTGTATTCTTTCTCAAGCCAAAAGTTCGACATTGTTGCTGATAGGAGGGAAAGTCTTAATTCAGTGCTTTGTCTACTGGGGCCTGTGTATTGGGAAAGAAAACGCATTCCTTTGAGAACATGAAGCTTGCTATGACCCTGCTGAGTCATGAGTTATTTGCGATCCCCAGAAACAGCTCAGTTTTAAAATACCATTTTAAAGACTTCATTTGTTGTCTGACTACCGTTTCCTGTTTCACACAACAATTGGAAAACTAGACGAGCAATTCTCCTCTCCTGGGAGTTGCGCCTTCATTTGTTTTCCAATCTGAAAATGCGATGTGTCACATATTCGTGGCACACAGTGAAAGTGAGCCGCACACATGCTGTTTGATACCTTTGAGGGGGAGGAAGCAAAAATATACGAATCATTTGAAATCTGAAAAAGCAACTGGCGTTTGTAATGCACTGTTCTCAGGTACTGTCCACGTGTCACCATTTCCCATCCTTTCTCATCTCACAGCCTCCCAGATGGAGTGGTCAAGGGCTCATCGCTCGATTAAAGACAGAAGTAAAGAAAGAATCAGCTAAGAACAGGACTTCCCGAATGAAGGAGGAAGCCCTCAGCAGACCCTCTCTCCAGGAAAGCAGAATTTAACTGGTGAAAATTACAAAAAAAAGCAATCATTTAGAGTCTCTAGACTGCTCAGAAGGTGGGCAACAAATGAAAAATAAGTCATCCAAGAAAACCTTAGAAAGAACAGTGGACGTTTGTGGCGTTTGGAGTGTGCCCACTTCCTGGCCTCACCCACAGCTCTGTAGTGGGGCGGGTCTCCTGGGACCCTCTGCTGTGGGTGGGCCCCACTCCCAGGCTGAGGCTGCGGATTCCCCTGCGGGGGCAGGCTCAGGCCCCCTGCCCCCTGTTGCAGGAGGGGAGCCCTCCTCTGGTCAGGACAGCCAAGAGCACCAGAGTCCCCCTCCCCGCCCGCCTCCTAACAGTCTCCGGAGGAGAAAACTCCGGGTCCCTGTCACCCCCCCCAGCCTAGCTTATGCGCTAATTGGGCAGAGGCTCCCTGCTGCAAGGAAGAAGCCAAGAAGACCAGGGCTGCCAGGGCCGGCCCCCAGCATGCGGTTGTGACGTGTGTGCACTCTCAGTCGTGGCCGACTCTGTGAGACCCCAGGGACTGCAGCCCCCCGGCTCCTCTGTCCATGGGGTTCTCCAGGCAGGAATACTGGGGTGGGTTGCCATGCCCTCCTCCAGGGGATCTTCCTGATCCAGAGATCGAACCCGCGTCTCCTGCATGGGCAGGCAGATCCTTTACCATCTGAGCCACCTGGGAAGCCTATACAGTTGTTAAGAGGGGGGTTATTACTCTGGGAAAAGTGGGCCCCTGACCCCAGGCCTGAGCAGTGGTGCAGAGCAGCAGCTCAAGGGTGGAGGGGGTGTGAAGGGAGTGGGGAAGGTAAGCTTAAAGATACAGAGCTCAGAGCTCTTCTGGGAGGACTGCTTGACCTGGAGCGGAGTGGAGAGCTCCACGCGTAAGGGTGTCATCCCCCACGGGTGGGGGGATTGTGTCCTGGAAGACTCTACTGGAGGACCGCTTGACCCGGAGTGGAGTGGAGAGCTCCATGCGTAAGGGTGTCGTCACCCACAGGGTTCTGGAGGAAGTGGAGAGGCTGGTAAGTCTGATGCAAGAAAAGCAGCCACGCGGACCGGAGTTTAACAGAAGCAGGCGGAGGCCTCCCTGACCTCCAGGGATCCGGGTCGACTCTGTGCACGTTCTCTAGGCCCCGGGGGCCGGGATGGGGGTGGGCAATGACAGCAGGATGTGAGCAGACCTGAAAGCGCTCCCCAGGCCTCAGACAGACCCAGGGACTCGAGGGGCTTAGCCACAGCCCCCGACCGAGCTCAGACTGACAGCGGAGCCCCCTGACACAAGGGCAGCTCCCAGGAGCCAGGCTCAGGAAGGCGAGCCCAGTGGCCCCGGCAGGCTGAGGCTGTGTGATGCCCAAGGCGCGCCCCCGCCCCAGGGGCCGTCAGAGAGGAGCAGTCACGGGGCTCTGAGGGACCCCCAAACTAACGCAACTCCCAGCCACACACGGACCACTGTGCCGGGTCAAAACCTGGCCAGCCCTGGGGGATCAAGCTCAGATTCAATCCCCCATAAGGGCTTCCCTTGTAGTCCAGTTGTTAAAGAATCTGCCTGCAGTGCAGGAGACCCGGGTTCGACCCCTGGGTTGGGAAGATCCCCTGGAGAAGGAAATGGCAACCCACTCCAGTATCCTTGCCTGGAAATTCTCATGGACAGAGGAGCCTGCTGGATTGCAGTCCACGGGGTCGCAAAGAGTCGAGCGACTAACACACAACACACAATAAGAAAGCAGNTGCAGGAGACCCGGGTTCGACCCCTGGGTTGGGAAGATCCCCTGGAGAAGGAAATGGCAACCCACTCCAGTATCCTTGCCTGGAAATTCTCATGGACAGAGGAGCCTGCTGGATTGCAGTCCACGGGGTCGCAAAGAGTCGAGCGACTAACACACAACACACAATAAGAAAGCAGCGTACAGAAAAGTGGTGAGCCGTTCGGTCTCCATCCGTCAGCCAGCCAGCCACCCGGGCATCCAGTACTGGCTCAGTAAGTGACAGATTTCATGTTTGTTTTCAGTTTAAAGTTTGAAATCTGAAAGACAGTTTCTAGAACTTGAATAATTATTTAAAGTAACGTATGCTAAGAGACAAGATTGCAACCGTATTTTTGCAACTTTAGGCAGGTTCCTGTTTCTTCAGTAAGATTTCATCAACATCTCACTGAGGTATAAAGAATACTGAGCATAGCAGTAAGTCAAGCACAGCTTTGACCAATAACTAGCTTATATACAGCTGGAGTGACTTCTTGGGGCCCAGGCCAAACAGGAAGAGCAAGGTGGCAGAAAACTGAGCAAGTCCAGGAAACACGGACGAGCTGGAAGCTAGAGTTTGCAGGATCTTTCAGTCCAGTCATTAAACCAACCGACCATCCAGCAAACATCAGCAACAGCAGCTACCGGTGGTGGGGTGGGTGTGTCTCTGTCAATATCCAGACACACACGTAGGACTGAAACCCAGACTTCAAAGGGTTTCTGGAAAACAATAAATGAACAGAAAATACCTTATTTGTCTTAAAAATAACAGTTACCAGGAAGCCAGGGGTCTATATTTGGAAGAATCGTTTTACATGACCACCTCTTGCTATGAAATAAAAATCTCTTTCAACTAAAAAGTCTGGCAGATTTTTTTCCCCCTCCTCATGAGTATTTCAAAATTTTATTCACACACTTTTTAAAAGAGAGAGACTCCTTTGTCAATATGATCCGTTTCTCATATTTTCTGGTGTCTGATCAGATCCACATTGAAAGCAGATGGCAGTTGAAGATATTAACAAAAAGAAAACACGCTTTAATTTTCTTTATTAAATCGATGAGGGAAGATCGTCTTGGGATGATTACATTAGAGTGCTTAAATAACTCATTCCTTAGGAAAGTCACAAAGCTGTTTAAGCAGTGACAGCGGACACAGGACAAAGAAAAGGCTGCCTTGCCTTCCGACGAGGAGCAGCGTGCTGTCTAGACACTGCCTTCTCCCGCATTCAGTCTAGGAACGGTTCCAGAAAAGGCAGCGCTGCCCCGAGCCTGGGTGTTTCATGTACTCAGGGCACCGAGAATCTTAGCAGATTATCTCCAGCTCAGCACACTTAGCACTTTCTCTCGTTGCAACCGAAGAAAACATGATGGGTTTACTTACCACCGCTCAGAAGAGCCCCGGGCGTGTGCTGTGAGCGTGAGAGCCGATCTGCCCTTCTCCTTCTGAGCAAAGATGTCACGACCTCCTCTTCCAGAGGCNAGCTTTGAGTAAGTTCAGCGTGTCTGAGCAGTTCTTACAACATCAGAAGTAGACGAATCAGCGATGGCAGTGAAAAGTGGATTAACTGCAGGGCGTGGAGCCAGAGTCAGCCCTTGGTCCCGAGCCCAGCTCTGCCGCGTCAGCTACGCGACCTCGGGCAGGTTCCTTCCTCCCTCCGGATATCAGCCTCCTCGTCTCTGAAAGGAGCATCGCGTTAGGAGCCCTTGGAGACGTTCAGGGTAACAGAACATCCAGCCCAACTGACCGAGCGTAAGAGAGTTGCTCACCCCCCGTGCCCGGGAGTCTGTAGACGGGCAGGCGAGGGCTTCCGGGCAGCTGCGGGCGCTCAGCGATGAGCTGAAGGACCAGATCCGACCCTGTGCTGCTGTCCGCAGTGCTGACTGTCCCCACGGGGCCCCGCTGGGCCCCGAGATGCCGGCCCGAGCACCCAGTCCTCCTGTTTCCTTATTCACGTCCGACAGAGCAGTGGGGGCTGGGCCCGCTCCCAGCAGGGAGGGTGGCCACGTCCTCCGCTCTGGCCACTGAGACGCGTGAGGGGGCGGCGGCCGGGCTGCTGGGAAGATCTGTGCATCTTCGATGGAAACGCTGCGTCCCCCCTCCCCGCTCCTGACCACAGACACAGCGGCCACGGCGGCCATGACAGCCCCAGGCCACGAAGGGGACCCTCAGCAGAGCAGCGATGTCAGCCCTGATGCCAGCAGGCGTCCGCCTAGTTCGAACTGTCTCTGGGTCGAGCCACGGTGCAGCCTCTCCTGCTACGGGGGTATCCCCGTGGGGGTGCTTCCCTGGTGGCTCAGACGGTGAAGAGTCTGCCTGCAGTGCAGTTCCATCCCTGAGTTGGGAAGATGCCCTGGAGAAAGGAATAGCAACCCTCTCCAGTGTTCTTGCCCAGAGCATCCCAAGGACGGAGGAGCCTGGCAGGCTACAGTCCACGGGACTGCAAGAGTCGGACATGACTGAGCGACTTTCACTGGCCTACTCAGCCACCCCTCTGGCCTGAGCCCCAGCCCCACCCCTGCAGTCACCTTCTGGGAGACCAGCTCGCACCCCCAGGTATCGAGCTGGGGAGCCTGGTACTCGTGCTTAGGGCCTGCTGTGTGGCGGGGCCCCAGGAAAGCCTGGCCTAGGTTTCTCGTCTGGCATCTGACCTCTTTCTGCTGATGAAGGAAGCCAGGAACCTCGGCTGGTCTGGGTGGGAGGCCGCGCTTGCCACAGGCCTGGCCAGCAGGTGGCTGAGGCACAGCCCTGTGGGAAGGGGGCCGCCTTCCATGGGCCAGGCTGGATCGGGGACGCCCCCAACCCTGATGGGCCTGGCGGGAATGGCCCTGCTCTCCGAGGCTTCCTACGGGCGAGGGTGGGTCCAGGGAGGCGCAAGGGATTCTCCCGGGAACACCCGAGGGCCCGCGGGGTGGGGCTTCTGTGGAGGCGGGGTGGGTGCACTGGGGGGCACTGTGAGACAAGGATGGGGACAGGAGGGGACACAGGCCCCGGGGAGCCGTCCCAGTCAGCGGCTGTGCCTTTGTGCTGTTGGGAGTCTTTTGTGAGCCACCAGGGACCCCCCTGTTCTGGAACCGGCCCTCCCAAGTGGAGAAGAAACACCCAGTGCCCAGGGAAGAGCGCCTGCTATGACCTGGGCACCGCAGCGATCCGCTTGCAGACCCACCAGGCGCCTCGGAAGAAAGGAAAGCAACTCCCATCTGAGCCCTGCGTGCGTGCTAAGTCGCGTCTGACTGTTTGGCACCCCGTGGACTGTCGCCCTCTAGCTCCTCTGTCTGCAGGGTTTTTCAGGCAAGAATACTGGAGCGGGTTGCCATTTCCTCCTCCAGGGCGTCTTCCTGACCCAGGGACTGAACCTTCATCTCTTACGCCTCTTGCATTGGCAGGTGGGCTCTTGACCATGAGCGCCACCTGAGAAGCCCATTTGAGCCCTAACTGTTGCTAATTCTGAGACGTTCTATAGAAAGAACGTTAACAACCGGGATTTTATGGGTTTCTCAAAAGCCTAGATATTCAACCAATCTCCCTCAGCCAGAGGAACTGGGCCTTTTGTTTGATGCGCAAATTATACCAAGAGTGTTCATTACACCAAAGCAGGAATTTATGGAGAAGGCAATGGCACCCCACTCCAGTGCTCTTGCCTGGAAAATCCCATGGACGGAAGAGCCTGGTGGGCTGCAGTCCATGGGGTCGCTAAGAGTCGGACACGACTGAAGTGATTTAGCAGCAGTAGCAGCAGCGGGAGACAGCTTAGAAAAACTCTCTCAACGGAAAAGTAAAAAACCACTGTTGCCATTACGGGATGTCTGCTCGCGTTCTCTTTATCGTTTCTGACTTAATGTGGGGAGAAGCCACCAGAGGAAATGGGGAGACCTGGGCTGTAGCTTCATCTCCACCAGCTATTGGGCTTCCCTGGTGGCTCAGCGGTAAAGAATCTAGCTGCAATTCAGAAGACACAGGAGACGTAGGTTTGACCCCTGGGTCGGGAAAATCTGCTGGAGGAGGGCATGGCAACCCACTCCAGTATTCTTGCCTGGGGAATCCCATGGACAGAGGAGCCTGGGGGGCCACAGTCCAGGGGGTCACGAAAAGCTGGACGTGACTGAAGCAACTGAGCAGGCTCACGCCAGCAGTTATTGACCCTGGGCTTTGGGAAAAATCGCTTGATTTTCCTGTCTCAGTTTCCCTGGGGTTTACACTCTTAGCATGCTATGGCTTTCCACGAGACAATTGCTTCTGAAAGGTGTACAGGATGCTGCCAGGAACTAAGGAACAGCTGCCCAGTCACCTGTGGCTGAGATGCACAATGCTATGGAAATGGGCAAAGCTATTAGAATTACCTTCAATAAACTTCAGTCACAGCTGCATGCCACACTCCTATACAGGTTATGAATAAAAGATTGGAAGCTCTATGAATGGAAATTTATTAGTGCACCATTAGAGTTACATTGATATTAAAGAAAATAATTCACAACTTATCACTCAAACTCTCCTATCCCAGTGGAACAAGTATGGCATGAGTTATTAAATATGGTGGTTTTATTTTTCCTTGGAGAAAATGAAATATGATTAGTTCTTTTAACATAACTGTTTAAGTATAAACTTATCTATTTAAAATGTAATATTTGAGTGCTTTTCATTTGAAATTGTATTCTTTCTCAAGCCAAAAGTTCGACATTGTTGCTGATAGGAGGGAAAGTCTTAATTCAGTGCTTTGTCTACTGGGGCCTGTGTATTGGGAAAGAAAACGCATTCCTTTGAGAACATGAAGCTTGCTATGACCCTGCTGAGTCATGAGTTATTTGCGATCCCCAGAAACAGCTCAGTTTTAAAATACCATTTTAAAGACTTCATTTGTTGTCTGACTACCGTTTCCTGTTTCACACAACAACTGGAAAACTAGACGAGCAATTCTCCTCTCCTGGGAGTTGCGCCTTCATTTGTTTTCCAATCTGAAAATGCGATGTGTCACATATTCGTGGCACACAGTGAAAGTGAGCCGCACACATGCTGTTTGATACCTTTGAGGGGGAGGAAGCAAAAATATACGAATCATTTGAAATCTGAAAAAGCAACTGGCGTTTGTAATGCACTGTTCTCAGGTACTGTCCACGTGTCACCATTTCCCATCCTTTCTCATCTCACAGCCTCCCAGATGGAGTGGTCAAGGGCTCATCGCTCGATTAAAGACAGAAGTAAAGAAAGAATCAGCTAAGAACAGGACTTCCCGAATGAAGGAGGAAGCCCTCAGCAGACCCTCTCTCCAGGAAAGCAGAATTTAACTGGTGAAAATTACAAAAAAAAGCAATCATTTAGAGTCTCTAGACTGCTCAGAAGGTGGGCAACAAATGAAAAATAAGTCATCCAAGAAAACCTTAGAAAGAACAGTGGACGTTTGTGGCGTTTGGAGTGTGCCCACTTCCTGGCCTCACCCACAGCTCTGTAGTGGGGCGGGTCTCCTGGGACCCTCTGCTGTGGGTGGGCCCCACTCCCAGGCTGAGGCTGCGGATTCCCCTGCGGGGGCAGGCTCAGGCCCCCTGCCCCCTGTTGCAGGAGGGGAGCCCTCCTCTGGTCAGGACAGCCAAGAGCACCAGAGTCCCCCTCCCCGCCCGCCTCCTAACAGTCTCCGGAGGAGAAAACTCCGGGTCCCTGTCACCCCCCCCAGCCTAGCTTATGCGCTAATTGGGCAGAGGCTCCCTGCTGCAAGGAAGAAGCCAAGAAGACCAGGGCTGCCAGGGCCGGCCCCCAGCATGCGGTTGTGACGTGTGTGCACTCTCAGTCGTGGCCGACTCTGTGAGACCCCAGGGACTGCAGCCCCCCGGCTCCTCTGTCCATGGGGTTCTCCAGGCAGGAATACTGGGGTGGGTTGCCATGCCCTCCTCCAGGGGATCTTCCTGATCCAGAGATCGAACCCGCGTCTCCTGCATGGGCAGGCAGATCCTTTACCATCTGAGCCACCTGGGAAGCCTATACAGTTGTTAAGAGGGGGGTTATTACTCTGGGAAAAGTGGGCCCCTGACCCCAGGCCTGAGCAGTGGTGCAGAGCAGCAGCTCAAGGGTGGAGGGGGTGTGAAGGGAGTGGGGAAGGTAAGCTTAAAGATACAGAGCTCAGAGCTCTTCTGGGAGGACTGCTTGACCTGGAGCGGAGTGGAGAGCTCCACGCGTAAGGGTGTCATCCCCCACGGGTGGGGGGATTGTGTCCTGGAAGACTCTACTGGAGGACCGCTTGACCCGGAGTGGAGTGGAGAGCTCCATGCGTAAGGGTGTCGTCACCCACAGGGTTCTGGAGGAAGTGGAGAGGCTGGTAAGTCTGATGCAAGAAAAGCAGCCACGCGGACCGGAGTTTAACAGAAGCAGGCGGAGGCCTCCCTGACCTCCAGGGATCCGGGTCGACTCTGTGCACGTTCTCTAGGCCCCGGGGGCCGGGATGGGGGTGGGCAATGACAGCAGGATGTGAGCAGACCTGAAAGCGCTCCCCAGGCCTCAGACAGACCCAGGGACTCGAGGGGCTTAGCCACAGCCCCCGACCGAGCTCAGACTGACAGCGGAGCCCCCTGACACAAGGGCAGCTCCCAGGAGCCAGGCTCAGGAAGGCGAGCCCAGTGGCCCCGGCAGGCTGAGGCTGTGTGATGCCCAAGGCGCGCCCCCGCCCCAGGGGCCGTCAGAGAGGAGCAGTCACGGGGCTCTGAGGGACCCCCAAACTAACGCAACTCCCAGCCACACACGGACCACTGTGCCGGGTCAAAACCTGGCCAGCCCTGGGGGATCAAGCTCAGATTCAATCCCCCATAAGGGCTTCCCTTGTAGTCCAGTTGTTAAAGAATCTGCCTGCAGTGCAGGAGACCCGGGTTCGACCCCTGGGTTGGGAAGATCCCCTGGAGAAGGAAATGGCAACCCACTCCAGTATCCTTGCCTGGAAATTCTCATGGACAGAGGAGCCTGCTGGATTGCAGTCCACGGGGTCGCAAAGAGTCGAGCGACTAACACACAACACACAATAAGAAAGCAGCGTACAGAAAAGTGGTGAGCCGTTCGGTCTCCATCCGTCAGCCAGCCAGCCACCCGGGCATCCAGTACTGGCTCAGTAAGTGACAGATTTCATGTTTGTTTTCAGTTTAAAGTTTGAAATCTGAAAGACAGTTTCTAGAACTTGAATAATTATTTAAAGTAACGTATGCTAAGAGACAAGATTGCAACCGTATTTTTGCAACTTTAGGCAGGTTCCTGTTTCTTCAGTAAGATTTCATCAACATCTCACTGAGGTATAAAGAATACTGAGCATAGCAGTAAGTCAAGCACAGCTTTGACCAATAACTAGCTTATATACAGCTGGAGTGACTTCTTGGGGCCCAGGCCAAACAGGAAGAGCAAGGTGGCAGAAAACTGAGCAAGTCCAGGAAACACGGACGAGCTGGAAGCTAGAGTTTGCAGGATCTTTCAGTCCAGTCATTAAACCAACCGACCATCCAGCAAACATCAGCAACAGCAGCTACCGGTGGTGGGGTGGGTGTGTCTCTGTCAATATCCAGACACACACGTAGGACTGAAACCCAGACTTCAAAGGGTTTCTGGAAAACAATAAATGAACAGAAAATACCTTATTTGTCTTAAAAATAACAGTTACCAGGAAGCCAGGGGTCTATATTTGGAAGAATCGTTTTACATGACCACCTCTTGCTATGAAATAAAAATCTCTTTCAACTAAAAAGTCTGGCAGATTTTTTTCCCCCTCCTCATGAGTATTTCAAAATTTTATTCACACACTTTTTAAAAGAGAGAGACTCCTTTGTCAATATGATCCGTTTCTCATATTTTCTGGTGTCTGATCAGATCCACATTGAAAGCAGATGGCAGTTGAAGATATTAACAAAAAGAAAACACGCTTTAATTTTCTTTATTAAATCGATGAGGGAAGATCGTCTTGGGATGATTACATTAGAGTGCTTAAATAACTCATTCCTTAGGAAAGTCACAAAGCTGTTTAAGCAGTGACAGCGGACACAGGACAAAGAAAAGGCTGCCTTGCCTTCCGACGAGGAGCAGCGTGCTGTCTAGACACTGCCTTCTCCCGCATTCAGTCTAGGAACGGTTCCAGAAAAGGCAGCGCTGCCCCGAGCCTGGGTGTTTCATGTACTCAGGGCACCGAGAATCTTAGCAGATTATCTCCAGCTCAGCACACTTAGCACTTTCTCTCGTTGCAACCGAAGAAAACATGATGGGTTTACTTACCACCGCTCAGAAGAGCCCCGGGCGTGTGCTGTGAGCGTGAGAGCCGATCTGCCCTTCTCCTTCTGAGCAAAGATGTCACGACCTCCTCTTCCAGAGGCTTTTCCACTTTATTACGTTTTCCTGCTCCATTCCGGGAAGCTGGTATTCTCTATCAGGACACGGAGAGTAACTGGCACATAGGCTTGTTGCCTTCACTTCTTCGAGGTGTGGGCCACCTCTGCTCCATCCTGGGAGCGAGGACCAGCCAAGCAGCCGCTCTTTGCGTGCGGAACAGGCAGGCGCAGCACCCTGACCTGCGCTGGATCCTCTGAGTCAGGTTCACTGATGAGACCTGGGCGGGGGGGGGCAGTGTGCTGGCACCACAGACCTGCAGCCTCACGACCTTGGACTTGAGACAGAGTGAAGCGGAGGGAGGAACTGACCACACCACTGGAGAGAGAAACACTCTGGCAGGACGAAGGCAAGGACTTCGGTTGCCTGCAGGTCCAGAGTGTTAAGGTCTGACAGCATTTGAACGGGCAAAGGAAAGAGCCTGGCACTAGCCGGGCAGGAGCTGACATGCACGCTCCTCCTGCTCTAACAGTGGACACACTGATCAAGTCCACTCTCACGTATTTTATTCTTAAGTTTTTCCCATGGTAATTCATTTATTTTTACCGCATTCTGCTACACAATGACTGACCTTTGCATACATTACGAAATGACCACCACGGAAAGCCTAATAGCCGTCTTCCCCACACAAAGTTGTCCCCATATTATTGATTTTATCAGTTGTGCTGCATGTTACACATCCACGGGACTGAAGATTTGTATATTCTCATTCATTTTAACGGGATCCAGTTGAGGCTGGAATCAAAGGTTCTTCTCCAGTGGAAAGAAAACCCGCACAGTGTACGTTCCGAGCCCGCGGTTCGTCCTCTGCCTCCGGCCCGCTCTCCTGACACCGAGGGCGACGTGCCCCCACCGAGGGCGAGCATCTGCCTCCCTTCCCTCGAACCCGGGCTGAGCCCGGGAAGTGCCCTGCCCAGGAGAATGAGGCGGAAGGGATTCCCGTGCCTTCCGAGGTCACCAGAGCTCACAGGGTCCTGCTCACTCCCCGCTCGCTCGGCCCTGGGCCGGCTGAGAGCGCCTCAGCCTGCAGGGCGCCCGCTGACCCGGCTCGCGGTCCTCCGGGGACCCAGCCGGCGCTGAGCCCCCTGCTTTCAGCCACCTAATGCTGGGATGAGTCGTGGGCGCCAACAGCTAATACGAGGGGGACGGGTCTCCCGGCAGGACGCCGCCAGACGAGGGAGTCAGAAAGCGGCCGGGACCCAGGCTAAGTGCATTTCAACAGAAAACGTACGGCTCCCTTGGCCCCAAAAATCTCACCTCCTCAGGCTTGACTCTCCCAGCACTGCAAGCCAGTCATGGATTTATCCACTCACTAAGTTAGTGAGCTTTAGTCATTCCTTCAACAAATATTTGTTAGGTAATTATTATGTTCTGAGTATAATAATACATCAAATATGATTCCAAAACTGGACCTAGGCTAGCCTGCCTGAGCTTACAATTTGGCTCATATATTTATATATCTCTCTAAAAAAATTTGTTTTTGGCAGCAGCCTGTGGCATTTGGGAACTTAGTTCCCCATCCCGGGAGTGAGCCTGGGCCTCCTGCATTGGAAGGTGGGGCTTTAACCACTAGACTGCCAGGGGAGTCTCATTTGTTAGTCACTTACCACCTCTGTGCCCAGGTTCCTTGTCTGTGAATCAGGACAATAGTAATACACACTTCACAGATTTTATGAGATTTAAAGGGGTTGATATATATGAAGTACTTAGTACATAGGCTGGCACATATGTAACACTCTATAAGTGTTGAAATTATTATCAGCTGTAATAATTTATTTCTCAAAAGAAGATTCAATCGTGTTACCATTGGTTAAACCTACATGGTTTTTTGGTGAGTGTTATTTTGGATAATTTTCTATATTTTTAAATGATTTGTAACAAAATTGAATTATACATGGAAAGATAAAGTCCCAGTCTTGAGTAGTTTGTAGATGTCGGGGGAGGCTGAGTACCCTGCCCTTGAGAACAGGTGCAGTGGCCGCGTGCGTGTGCTTGCAAGGACCCGTGCAGTGAGCTGCAATCTCGATCTTACCACCTGGCTCCAGAATTCTCTTGGGGGCAGGGAATGGTGCTGGTCTGGAAAAACAACTTGATAAGGCCCTTCAGCTTGGGGTTGAGGGTGGGACCTTGAGGGCTGGGCACTGGCAGGAGTTCAGGTGTGAGGGAGACAGTGAGGGGAGGACGGGGGAGGGGAGGAGAGAGGGTGGGGGAGGAAGGAGGGAAGAGGGAAGCCCCGCAGC
>SJYX01009212.1:178568-194485 GCA_006410675.1 Oreotragus oreotragus | reverse complement strand
TGCTTGCAAGGACCCGTGCAGTGAGCTGCAATCTCGATCTTACCACCTGGCTCCAGAATTCTCTTGGGGGCAGGGAATGGTGCTGGTCTGGAAAAACAACTTGATAAGGCCCTTCAACTTGGGGTTGAGGGTGGGACCTTGAGGGCTGGGCACTGGCAGGAGTTCAGGTGTGAGGGAGACAGTGAGGGGAGGACGGGGGAGGGGAGGAGCAAGGGTGGGGGAGGAAGGAGGGAAGAGGGAAGCCCCGCAGCGGTGGGGGGCGGCCCTGTGGGGCAGTGATGGGTGTGTCTGTCAGGAACGAAGGCAGTGAGGCCAGCTAGAAAATAGGGCATTGCCTCTACAGACGTGCAGGAATGCATTTTCTCTGACAGCCAGTGTTCCAGAGGAAGTTAGCTTGGGGCGATGGTTCAGCAATGCAGACTGGTGTTGTGGCTGCAGGAATACGCCTTCTGGTCCTGCAGCTGCAGGAGCATAACCAAGTAAGGGCTTCATCTGTTGGCATTTAAAAATTCATCGCAACATTTGTGCCTAAGCCATGGGCAACTCCCTCCCAATGGTGGGGCATCACAGGTACCAACACAGACCCCTCCTAGGAGACCTGGGTCTCCTCTGACGGCCAGCTTGGGTTTGAAGACTCCCCGATGGCTTCACTGGACTTTCTTTAGAGTTAGGTAGTTAGAATAGGAAACAGGAGTCCAAAGTGGCGGTGGCTAAAAGACAAGGAAGGGAAAAGCCCGAGAAAATAGAGCAAAGGAAGGTCAAGGGCAGGTCAAGGGCATGAGGACTTCAGGTAGAACAAACAGCACCCCTGGCCAGCCCAGTCTGCACAGAGCAGGCCCCGGGGCGGGGCGGGGGGTGGGAAACACACAGAAAGAGGGGTCGGAGGGCGCGCTCTCCCCACCCCGCAGGCTAGCCTGCTCCCCCACTCCCCTCTCTCCCGTCTTTGGGTGGGCATGCCCTCACGCTTCGAGGATGGATTCTCCTGCTATCGTCTAAATAACACAGAGCCGTAACACTGACTTGTCTAAGAGCTATAACACAGTCCAAGCCCCGAGGGCCGTGGTGCACCGAGAGCTTTAACGTCTGTCACGTCAAATCTTTGCTGTGATGAGACAGAACTGAGGAGCATACACTCGCCTGACAGTACAACCTTTTCTCCCTCTCTTCTTCATTTGGGGTCAGACTCAATCAAATCCTGACGTCTCTCCCTGTCTTCCTCAGATCCCTTCCTACTTCCTCTTGTGCAGGTATTTCCCCTAATGAAATCCTGGCATGTTTAATCCCATTTAAGTAAGCGAAGTTGCTTAGTCGTGTCTGACCCTTTGCAACCCCATAGACTATAGCCTACCAGGCTCCTCCGTCCATGGGATTTTCCAGGCAGGAATACTGGAGTGGCTTGCCATTTCCTTCTCCAGGGGATCTTCCCGACCCAGGGGTTAAGCCCAGGTCTCCTGCATTGGAGGCAGACGCTTCACTGTCTGAGCCGCCAGGCGCCTGCTTTTTGTCAGACCTAGACTAACACCGTGTGTAACTCTGGGATTCCCTTGGGCTTCCATCATGGTTGCAAAAAGGCAGCCAGGGCTCCTGCCATCCCATCCACAGCCAAGACTAGAAGAGGTGAAGAAATAAGGGCTGTCTGCTTGCATCTAATCCTTTTATCAGGAAAGCAAAAAGTTCCTTAAGAACTTCCACAAACTCATATCCTCACACCCAGTGAAGTCAATTGGAACAGCTTCTCTTGGACATCTTAACTGCACATGAAGCAGGAAAAAGAAAAAAAGAAAAGGGTCAATGCAGAGTTCCGGGAGCACTTTCCATAGGGAAAGAAACGATCTTCAAAACAGTATTGTTAGATTCCCAGGAAAAGTAAGACAGGACACTGTCCCTTGAGCCTGAGACCGAATGTCTCCATTTTGGGGAAAGTCAGGGTGGAGTCAGAGCTGAGTCAATTTCATGAAGTGAAATAAATTGTGCCAGGACTTCCCTGGTGGTGCAGCGGTTAAGCCTCCATTTTCCTGAGGCAGGGGGCATGGGTTTGACCGCTGGCTGGGGACATTCTGCAAGCTGCAGGGTGTGGTCAAAAATAAATATAATAAATAAATTAAAAAATAAAAATGACTGTGACATACATTACACACCAGATTGAGGGTTTTGGGCTCATAAGCCCACAGCCTGAACAGAGATAAATATTAAAAACCTCATGGGCACAGAGAGAACTAAATAGTGACATAAGAGGAGATGGGAAGCTGCCCACGATCAAGGACACAGTGAAGAAGACCTGGGTGGGAGTCTCGGGCCCCGAGGCCTCCGGGAGCCCCCGGACCGCGGCTGCGGTCCTGTTGCGGCCCGCCCAGCCCGTCCACGCCCGCCCTGGGGCTCCGCTCACAGGCCCAGCCCTAGCACGTTTTCAGTCTCAACAGGCTGCTGCTGCTAAGTCACTTCAGTCGTGTCCGACTCTGTGTGACCCCATAGACGGCAGCCCACCAGGCTTCCCCATCCCTGGGATTCTCCAGGCAAGAACACTGGAGTGGGTTGCCATTTCCTTCTCCAATGCATGAAAGAGAAAAGTGAAAGTGAAGTCGCTCAGTCTGTCCGACTGTTAGCGACCCCATGGACTGCAGCCCACCAGGCTCCTCCGTCCATTGGATTTTCCAGGCAAGAGTACTGGGGTGGGGTGCCACTGCCTTCCCCGCTCAACAGGCTAGCCCCCTGCAGTTCTCTCCCGGGAACTCTCTGCTGAGACACATCCTGCTGGTCCTAAGTGCACGGATTCCTCGCTGCACCGGACCCCGGGGTCAGGAGAGCGCCTGTCCTGTTCTCTTGGCCTCGGAAGCCAGGCCTCCCTCTGAGCCGCCAGTGCAGGGGGACTCTGTCCTGAGACAAGGCTGGCATCATCGGCCAGGGGGTCTTCTCTCTGGGCGGCTCCTCCGTCTCCCACCACGGAGATGGGCCAAGGCTTGTCCAGGACAGAAAGAGAAACCTATCAAAACTAGAAGAAAACTCCTGACGACAGGAAGCTTCTCAGAGCGATGGAGTGGTTTTGTCATCTTGGTTGGGGAGCTGGTTTCCTGGATGCTTGCTGCTGGCTGCTGCTGCTAAGTCGCGTCAGTCCTGTCCGACTCTGTGCGACCCCATAGCCGGTAGCCCACCAGGCTCCTCCGTCCCTGGGGTTCTCCAGGCAAGCACACTGGAGCGGGCTGCTGTTCCCTGGATGCTTACATAAGTCAAAACTTATCAAACAACACACTTGCCAGGTGTGCAGTTGGTTGTGGTCCATCACCTCTCATGAAGGCTGCTGAAATAAAGTGTGGCTTTGAGTGGCTTTCCGCTTTGCCTACCTAAAGTGGAAATAAGTTTTGAAAGCCTAGTTCTTAAGGAAGAAAAGTGCATTTGAACTCCAGACTTGTTTTTTTTTTTTTGCTGTTGGTTTTGGCTATGTGTCTTGTTGGATCTTAATTCCCTGACCAGGGGTTAAAGCCATGCCTTCAGGTATGAGAGACGAAGTCCTCTCTGGACCCCCAGGGAATGCCCCAGGCCTGGTTTCCACTGTCAGGAGCTGCAGGCGGGGGGCCCGGACACCTGAACCAGAGCAGCCCCCAGCACCTGGGTTTGGCCTCCGGGCACCTGCCTCTGGGGTTGGGTACTGCTCAAGCTGGTCCAGAGAGCACACGTCCAGAACCATCCCCTGTGTGGAGTGTCCAGGAGGAGGGGTGATGGAAACACCGCCTCCCCACCTCAGGAGAGGAGGACAGTGTGCAGAGGACAGGACCTGAGTTTTGAGGCAGGGTCCCTGAGACATCCCCCAGCATTCTGGGATTCTGACTTGGAGTGAGCCCCAAAACACAGGTGGAGGTGTGGACACCTTTAACAGGTCAGGGCACTGGAGAGCAAAGCACTGATGGCCTGTCTCTCCAGGCTGTGGCCGGGGACGCCAGCCGTCCAGGAGAATCCCACTGGAGAGGGCCAAGTGGCCCCGGGCACACCTCTCGAGCCAGTCCTGGTGGCCCAGCTGTGGTCACAGAGGCCACGCAGAGGCTGGGGGGACAGGGGCACACTCTGGGGCAGCCGCCTATCACTTCGGCCACGCGAGGAGCAGTTATTCCAGGAGGGCAGGGTTCTGATGCTGAAAGCAACCGTTGTTTGGAATTGGCGAGATTAGGCTCTCTACCTTCAGCAGAAACAAGGCTGTTTCATTTTGCTGCCGTTCAGCCGCTCAGTTGTGTCCAGCTCTTTGTGAGCCCCTGGACTGCAGCGCGCCAGGCCTCCCTGTCCATCACCAGCTCCCAGAGTTTGCTCAGACTCGTGTCCATTGAGTCGGTGATGCCATCCAACCATCCCATCCTTCAGTCTTCCCCAGCATCAGGTCTTTTCAAATGAGTCAACTCTTCGAATAAGCTGGCCAAAGTATTGGAGTTTCAGCTTCAGCATCAATCTTTCCAATGAACACTTAGGACTGATTTCCTTTAGGATGGACTTCTTGCTGTTCAAGAGACTCTCAAGAGTCTTCTCCAACACCACGGTTTGAAAGCATTAATTCTTCAGCACTCAGCCTTCTTTATGGTCTAACTCTCATATCCATACGTGGCTACTGGAAAAACCACACCATAGGGGTTTTTCCTATAAGAATTGCCGATAGGGATTTTGTTGGCCAAGTGATGTGTTTGCTTTTTAATACCTTGTCTAGGTTGGTCATAGCATTTCTTCCAAAGAGCGAGCTTCTTTTAATTTCATGGTTGCAGTCACCATTGGCAATGATTTTGGAGCCCAGGAAAATAAAATCTGCCACTGTTTCTGCTTTTTCCCCATCTATTGGATTAGTCAATGTTCAACCTGTTGGAAAAGAATGTAGACGGCCCTGCTCGGGGCTGAAGAGGCTGCCCATCTCCAGGGAGGAGTGGGAGTCTTGGAGGTTCAGGAAGTTTGGGGGGTATGGGAAGGGGAGATGGAACAGCACAAGCCCAGAGCTCGAAAGCCCAACCCCAGCCTCGTGTGGGCGAACTCGACTGGGGGCTTGAACTCGGCTTCGTCCCTCCAGCCCCGGGGAGCTGGTGCAGGCGGCCATTGGCGCGGCGCGCTGGAAGCAGGGGCCGCAGGTGCGAGGCGGCGCTCCGACCCGCCTTTGGCCTCGCCGGCTCAGGAGGCCGCGCCCCGCGGTGCGGCTCGTGGGGCGTGTTGGGGCTGCAGTGAGACGGAGGCGGAGGAGGAGTGCCCGAGAGGACAGCCCCCTGAGCCCGTCCTCATCATCCGCTCACTACTCGCGCCGCGACGACGCAGAGGACGCATCGTGCGCTGCTAAAGGGGTGGATTTAGGAATGAGTTGCGGCGGTGAGTCAGTCAACAGCGGATGTTCCGTCTCTGGGGAAAAACAGTTGCATCCGATCTTGCAAACCTTCTTTGATGACCTACACAGTGAGATGTAACTGGAAATGTACATTCACACAAACTTGCACCTGAATGCTCATAGCAGTATTACTCGCAGTAGGCTCCAAGCAATGGCACCCCATCCCAGTACTCTTGCCTGGAAAATCCAATGGACGGAGAAGCCTGGTGGGCTGCAGTCCATGGGGTCGCTAACAGTCAGACAGACTGAGCGACTTCTCTTTCACTTTTCTCTTTCATGCATTGGAGAAGGAAATGGCAACCCACTCCAGTGTTCTTGCCTGGAGAACCCCAGGGACGGGGGAGCCTGGTGGGCTGCCGTCTATGGGGTCACACAGAGTCGGACACGACTGAAGTGACTTAGCAGCAGCAGGCTCCAAGCGGAAGGACCCAGCTGGCTATCAACTGACGGACAGATAAACAAGTATGTCTATCCACACAGTGATTGCCCAGCATAAAACCGAACGGATGGATACATATGGTACCAGCTACTATGGGGACCTGCTAAGTGAAAGAAGCCAGAGAAAGAAGGCCACGGGGGTGTGAGTCCACTTGTGTGAAATGCCCTAACAGGCGAATTCTTCGAGATGGGAAGCAGGTCCATGATGGCCAGGGTCTGGGGCTGAGGGTGGATGGCTAGGGGTAGGGGGCCTCTTTTTGGAATTGTGGGATGTTCTGGAATTAGACAGTGGTAAATAGTTGCACAACTTCATACTGAAACCCCCTGAATTGTGCTCTTTAAGAAGGTGAGTTTTATTGTGTGTGAATTATACCGTAGCTTTTAGAAAGCTTTCCCCTGATGAACACATTTGCCCTCAAAGTTACGCCCCCCCACCCCACAGTCTTTGATGATTGTGACAGTGGCAACTTCTTTTAATATTTTTTTCCCCTCCTCTGGCAAAATCCACAAGCGGGGAAAATGTTACAACTTTCCAAATTGCTCCCTAGAGTGACTGGAATAGTCACTTCTTCCAATAAATTCTTCTTCATAATGAAAAGGCAAGAAGTTTCTTTTATAGTTTGATGCATCTGTGAAAAAGGGGGATTGACATTCAATCATGTTCCTGTCTTAAAGATGGGTTTAAACAGTTCCTCTGATCTTTCAAATGTGGAAAAAGATTATTTTTGAGACTGACGTTTAAAAAGAGAAAGTAAGATTTCAGAAGTTGCAGCTTCAAAGTCAGAATTCATGAAGGCATATAGAAGTTTTAAAGCAGTATCATAGAGTAAAATTAAAGTGTTTCTAGCAGTTATGAGGGAATTCTTTTGTGAATAAAAGAATTTCTTACAGGGCTCAAACATATCTTGGACTAAAGACAAAGGCAAAAACGTAGATTTTGTTTTATAAGAATGACAGGGCTTGATAGATCTTTCTTCACAGGAATTTTGTAAATGCATTTTTAATTTGATACTGGAGCATAGTTGATTTGCAAAGTTGTGTTAGTTTCAGATGAACAGCAAAGTGCTTCAGTCACACATATATCCACTCTTTTCTCATCTTCTTTTCCCATATAGGTCATTACAGAGTATTGAGAAGGGGTCCCTGTGCTCTATGGTAGGTCTCTGTTGATTATCTATTTTATGTAAATAAATAATAGCATTGGGAGGATGTTAGCCCCCAGATCCTAATTTATCCTTCCCCCCACCTTTCCCCTTTGGTAATTGTAAGTTTGCTTTTGAAGTCTTTGATGGGGATTTTTTTTAAATCAAGGGGATATATATGAGTGTGCTTTGCTTCCTGTAAAAATATGTGACATATAAATTCAAAGCACTATTATCTTAATTCAATAAAAGTTTATGGGAATGATATAAAATCACCTGGAAAATTCTAGCTTGTGTTCAAATTACCTACACAAACCATTTTCACTCCTGCCATAAAAAGGTTAGGGCCCTGTTTCTTTTCACTTGTGAGAGCCTGAAATGAGATAAACTCCCTTCCTGGGAAGGAGGTAAAGAGCTGTCAGTCTTAGGAGAGAGCTGTTTGGACAATGAAAGCTGCATATTCTACTCTGAAGCCAGCAACCTTTAGGAAGAAAATTCTAAATTTCTGCTTGAGAAGTTTTATCTCTGAGATTTAAAATAAGCTAATTATGAGCTAATTCGCACATATGTTCAGGCTTCTTTCCCTCTTCGTTTTTTTTTTTTAACAGAACCTAATTATTACAAGGAGATCAAGCCAGTCCATCCTAAAGGAAATCAACCCTGAATATTCATTGGATGGACTGATACTGAAGCTCCAATACTTTGGCCACCTGATGCAAAGAGCTGACTCATTGGAAAAGACCCTGATGCTGGGAAAGATTGAAGGCAGGAGGAGAAGGGGACAACAGAGGATGAGATGGTTGGATGGCATCACCGACTCGATGCACATGAGTCTGGGTGGATTCCGGGAGCTGGTGATGGACAGGGAGGCGTGGCGTGCTGCAGTCCATGGGGTCGAAAAGAGCTGGATACGACTTAGCGACTGAACGATAACATCAACCATTATTGCAAAGATAACCTTTTCTTTCTTTTTTGTTGTTCGCTGTGCTGCGCTCCTTGCAGAATCTTAGCGCCCTGACCAGGGACTGAACCTGGGCAGTGAACCTGGCAGTGACCCTGGGTCATTGGCACTGGACCACCAGGGAATTCCCAAAGATGATTTTCTTGAAACATTTCTGGAGCAGAAAGCTGGTGTCCTCCTTGCCTCTCCCTCTGGCTCTGAGCAGAGGCAGCCGGCTTAGGGACGCAGCAAGCCCCCAGCCCGAAGGCGCTTTCTCTGGAAGCCCGTTCTCATCGGAGCCGGCTGGCCGCAGTGGAGAGCCGCGTGCCCGGGCCCGCAGGGTCGGCCTCCGCCCCGGGCGGTGGTCGGGTTTCCTTCCGGCCTCGGCATACGCCGGCTGGGGTCCGGGCGCGCGCTGCCTGCTCGTATGCTATGCCCCCGAAATAATAATGCCAGCAAGAGCAGCGATGAGTAATAACGGTCAATCGCATGGACTCAGCACCTGACAGGGGCCCGATGCTGGGCTCAGTGTTGAAACTAACTGTTCTCGTTTAATCCTCAATACACTCACGGAGGCTAAACAGTCACCCCAGACCCAAGCCAGCTGGGAAGCTCTGTCTGAGTCCCAACCCACTGAAGCCTCTCTCCGAGGCGCATGGCCTGGGCCCTAAGAAGCAGGCTGCATTTAAAATTCCCGGGCGGCGGGACCGGAAAGGCTGTCTCAGCCCTGCTGGCCTGGTCCCCGGGGGCTGTCCCTGTTGGTGAGGGTCTGCCACAGACGATGGCAAAGCCTGTGCCCGCCTGTTCATGCCAAAGGTTCAGGGGAAGGTCATGCTCTCTGAAAGATCGGAAGGAAAGGCATGCAGTTGGTAAATGCGTATCAGAGGAAGGCAGAGTCTGTTGTTCCTGTGGTGGACACTCAAAATCGTGCTCTGCACTTGCCAGAACTCGTGGACATGGTCGCTGTCTCTCGGGGGGTTGGGGGGCTGTTTCCCACGCTCATTTTCTCCAAAATGTCTGTCTCAAATTCTTTTTGTTTTTATGGAATAAATTTATTTTTCCCTGAGTTTCTGCAGTGTGGGGTCTCTGCTGCTGCTCCGGCTCTCTCTAGCAGAGCTGAGCATGGCTTCCCCTTCTCTGCGGTGCACAGGCGTCTCATTGTGGCGCCTTCTCCTGGTGCAGAGCACACGCTCTAGACACAAGGGCTTAGCTGTTCCTTGGCGTGTGGGATCTTCCCAGACCAGGGATTGAACCTGTATCCCTCACACTGGGAGGAGGATTCTTATCTACTGAGCCACCAGGAAAGTCTTATCTCAAGTTCTTGAGTCCTAGATTTTCAGGCCATGTAAAACGTAGGTGGAAAAACGATTTCTCCCTCAATCTCCTTTTCTCTATCATTTCAGTAGTTAAAACATCCTTTGGAACCTGAATGATGGAGGCGCTGGCAACACGTGTGTATGTCTTAGTCACTCAGTCATGTCTGACTCTTTGCGACCCATGGACTGTAGTCTGCCAGGCTCCTCTGTCCCTGGGGCTTTTCCAGGCCAGAATACTGGAGTGGGTTGCTATTCCCTTCTCCAGGGGATCATCCCAACCCAGGGATTGAACCTGGGTCTCCCGCACTGCAGGCTGACTCTTTACTGACTGAGCCTCCAGGCAAGCCCATCATGTGAACTAGAATTAGCAGTAAGTTTGGCCAGCACTGCAATACTGATTGAGGTTTCAAAGCTTACACGTTTCCTGAGAACCTCTGCGAATTAACATCAGCAGAGTCTTTAAATCCCTTCTTAGAAACAGGTAGTGAATGAGCCCTAGACGAGACAGCCTCTCATCAGTGTTTAAAACCACTCCCGGAGCCAGACTCCACCCCGGTAGGGAAGATCCCCGGAGGAGGGCGTGGCAGCCCCCTCCAGTGTGCTCGCCTGGAGAATCCCGTGGACCGAGGAGCCTGGCAGGCTGCAGTCCGTGGGGTCACCCAGAGTCAGACTCGACTGAGCGACTCACACGTTCACTTTGCAGACGTGAGATTTCCATGCGGGAATTCTTGAGAGCACACCCTACTTTTCAGGCCCTGTGTCCGTGAGTGGGCCTTCCCTCACCTGCACTGTCTTAGCTGGGGAGCAAAATTAACCCCCTTCCTCTTGGTTTTTCTCCCTTCCCTCCTAAGACCCCTCGGTAGCCGTACCTAATTTTCCCAGGGCCTCATAAACCTTTCTCTCCGTTTTCTTTCTTTGGCTCCATCTGCTTTGCTCTGGTGGGGCCAGCAGGTGCAGGCAATGATGCAGACAGTTCAGCCCATGCTGCCCTCTGGACGAAGGGGCACAAGGCAGGGCGCCCGCCGGGCCCGCCTCTGCCCGGCTGCTCTGTCTCCCGCTCCACTGGACCCGAGGCCCACGCCACGGCCCTGGCCTGTGCTCACACCGAGGTCCTGCACCCTCCTCCTGGGGCCTGGGCCCCGCCTGTGACCCCCTTCCTAAGTGCCCACCACCTCTTTCCCGTCTTTCCTTATATCCAACTGCAGAAAGCCTCAGACATGTTCAGAAATGGACCAAACTGTACCAGAACCATTGTGTTCCCGTTGCCCGGGTTTAGCAGTATGAACACACAGCCCCTGGTCTTTATCTTTCTCCTATAAACCCCCTGACATTGATCACTTTGAAGCAAACCCCAAACACTACATCATTTCATCCACAAACGTTTCGTGATGTATCTGTAAGGATTCTTTAAAAAAAAAAAAAAAAAAATCCTACTAGTATTACCAGAGATGCGAAAGGCCTCCCTTAAAGTCAGCACATCTCTCTCTTCTAAGAATTTTTTAACAGATTGTTTAAAATGAGAATCCAAATAAGGTCCACGTGTTGGATTTGTTCTCTATCTGCTTTCAGTTTAGCCTTTCTGCTAACGTGGGCGTCTGCACACATGCATACACAGGGATACACACCCACCCCCGGCCCCGGGGGTCTCTGTTGCCTGGTACCCGGGCACCTTTCCTGAGCGTTCCTGGAGCTGGGCTTTGCCGCTCACTCCCCCAGCTCTCCTTGGACACCCTCTCGGCCCCACACTCGTAGGCTCGGAGCCTGTGGTCCCCGTGCAGGGCCGCTGTCCTGGGGCTTCAACTGTGGACTGTGTGTGTGTGCTGTAGCTCAGTCGGGTCTGACTCTGCCCACCAGGACTGTAGCCCACCAGGCTCTTCTGTCCGTGGGATTCTCCAGCAAGAACACTGGAGTGGGTTGCTTTGCCCTTCTCCAAGGGATCTTCCCAACCCAGGGATCGAACCCTGGTCTCCCGCATTGCAGGCGGTTGCTTTACCATCTGAACCACCAGGGGAGCCCAAGAATACCGGAGTGGGTAGCCGGTATGCTCCAGGAGAACCTCCCAACCCAGGGATCGAACCTGCGTCTCTTATATCTCCTGCATCGGTAGGCAGGCTCTCTCCCTCTGCAGCCGCCTGGGAAGCCCCCGAGAGTGGGTGAGGGGCCAAGGAATGGCCAGTGAGGTGCCCACGTGGTGAGTGCCTGCTGAGCGTTGGGGGCCTGCACTGTGGTGGGGTCCCCAGGGTGAGGTTCTGGGGAAATGTCCTCAGGTCTGGGCTGCTGTGACAGAGGACCCCACGTCGGGGGTGGCCCCTCCGGTCCTGCGAGATGGGCCCTGAGCCCCTGGGCGCCGGTCGCGGCATCTGTGGATGCCTCGGGAGCTGACCACCAGGGCCTCCCTCTTGCGGCCTGGCCTGGGTTTCTTCCGAGGAGCCAATGCCCAGTGCTGAGAGAGGCTGGGCCCTGGGACCCCTGGCTGCAGCGTTTGTACCTGGACGCACCTCTCCTCTAGTGACAGAATACACAGAAACGATAAAGGACTAAAGATGACTGTGTGCATGTACAGCCGGGGCAAATTATGGACAATAAGGCCCGAGAAGACCAAAGACCCACCTGCTGCTTCTGAAGAGCCAGGAGCAAAAGCAGGGCATGCGCATGCCCCCTGCACTCAGCACCACCAACCAAAGGGGCAGGTGGACCCGAAGACACCCCGCAGCCCGAGCCCGGGGCACCCCGCCCGCACCCACACCAGGCCCAGCTCCCCTCCGCCCCCCCGGGAGTGCGTTGGGAAGGGCACCTGTTGCTTGCTCTCCCTCCCTCCTGCCGAGCAGGGGCCCCAGTAAAGCCTCGCCTGACTTCTGACTTTGGCCTGGATCAATTTCCACTTACTCCTAGTGGGGAAAACAGTCCAATGAAACAAAAGAAAAAAAAGAAAAAAATTTTTTTTCCTATTGACTAAGGATGCCAATGGAGAAGGCAATGGCACCCCACTCCAGTACTTGCCTGGAAAATCCCATGGATGGAGGAGCCTGGAGGGCTGCAGTCCATGGGGCTGCACAGAGTCGGACATGACTGAAGTGACTTAGCAGCAGCAAGGAGGCCAAGGACACTGGTCGGTGGCTGTGGCCCCTGCACGTGGCAAGCCCTGGCCTGGAGGGGGCACCAAGGCTTCTGCACGTCTTACGTCTCTCTCCTCTCCTCCCCGCCTTCCTGCCTCTGGGAGGGGAAGGAGCCGCTGTTCTTCACCGGTACTTTCTGCCTACATCGCTTTTAAAAAAAGTCCCCGTTCACGGACAGACTGCAGGAGCTTAATGGGATAGACAACTCAAGCTCATTGTCTGCAGATCCCAGTTTTGAAATATAAAGCCACAGGTCCCTGCTGAATCCATCCCTCAGAATTTGCTACTAAGGGCAAAGTCATTCAAGAAAAAATTTTTTTCTCACCAATTTTAGTGGGAAAAAAATTATGATGTATCCAAGATACATCAATGGTTTCCACAGGCAGAAAACTGTCAACTGAACAATTAAAATAAGTACACACACGTAAGGGCTTCCCTGGCACCTCAGACAGTAAAGAATCTGCCTGCAGTGCAGGAGGCCCGGGGTTCAATCCCTGGGTTGGGAAGAACCCCTGGAGCAGGGAATGGCAGCCCACTCCCGGATTCTTGCCTGGGGAATCCTGTGGACTCTGAGGAGCCTGGTGGGCTACAGTCCATGGGGTCACAGAGAGTCAGACACAACCGAGCGACTAAGGAGGTACAGAAATCTAGTTTGTACATAGAATGCAAAGGAATGAAGGTCTGTTTTGAACTCCCCAAAAGACTAAGAGGGGTCTAGGGAAGAGGACTGGGGGAGGGTCATTCTTTGAGAGTTCATCCTTCTCTCTTTATCACCAAGTTTTCAACTCTGAGCTCACAGTTCCTCTGCTCTCAAGCTGCACCTCGAGGAATACACAGATAACCATCAGCAGGGAGAAACAAAGCCTGAGCTCTCGGGGTCTTAGGGATGAGGCAGCTGTAACTAGAAAGCCGAGGGTCAGAGGCGGTGCGGTTCTGCACCTTCTTGGCCAGCTGGGTCCACACTTCAAATCCGTGCCATAAGGTCATCTCGGACAAGACGCTGCCGTGTTGACCACGTTGCTGGTGTGTTTTCATCTGCCTGGAGGTCAGAATACCGCAGACCTCAGCATATTTACTCAGTGTGCCTCTGGATAAAGGCTACTGCATTGGAAACACCACCACGAACCGCCAAGAAGCTGTTGTCCAAGGTGTGGTCTGAGAGCCGTGACGTGGCCAAGTTGACTCAAAAGCTGTGCCCGGGGGAAAGCAGCCACTTTGGGCCTTCTCCTGGATTTCCTTCTGCAGGCGACGCTGACTTCCTCTCAGGCACATGGACTAGGATGCAGGTCAGCTTCTGAGAAAGCCAAGAGGGACAGCCCACGGATACTCTCAAAAGTCTTACCAACACAGTACTTACCTGCTGATCAGGCGCTCAGAGGTAAACAGTGCTTTGAATTACTGATACTCGCAACAACACAGATGAATCCCCTTTAATGTGCTGAGAGACGCCAGACACAGCAGACTAGGCACTCGCTTCAGGCAGATTTGACAGCAGGGAAACTGCAGAGATAGAAATCAGAATGTGTCCCCAGGAGTCGGGAGGGGGATTGACAGGAAAGAGGCACAAAGGAATGTTCAGGGACGAATGAAATGTTTTACATCTTGTTTTGGGAGGTTACACAGATGGACGCAACTGTCAAAATCCATCAAAGTCAACATCCAAGATCTGTGCATTTCTATGGCATGTTTAGAAAGTTTTAAAGAGTTTAAAAAAGAGAATTCAAGAGTTTCTTACATTACATTGTTTTTACATATGTCTTTGAGAAAGTTTTATGGGCTTTGGGGTTGGAGGGCCTGAGCTGAATCCCAGATCCGCAACTACCAGCAGCAGGATGCTGGGCGAGTCAATGAGCCTTTCTTAGCCTCACTTTTCTCACCTACAAACCAGGGGTAAAAACCGCCTTCAACCCATAAGGGCTTGTGAATGTTGGATGGACTAATGCCCGCAAAGCTCTCAGTCACGGATGGGCGGGTGTTACGTTCCTCCGCTTCCCAGAGCATTTTGAGGTTCACCGTGGCAGGCTGTCCCCATGCCCGCCGTCCCGAGGCCTTACCTCCAGGCCATCCCGCCATCCCCAGAGGCTCTCCTGGGCCCCGGGGTCTCTCGCATCTCAGCATTGCTGCGGTCAGGCCCTGCCATCTCCGGCAGTTTCCAGTGGGTTCTGCTGCCTGCAGTGCAACGGCTCCTAAGTCCGCTGTGGACAGCATCCCCCTGCTGGTTCCCGCCTCTCTGAGCCTGGAAGTTTGGGGGTGCTGGCTCTGGCTGGCCTCACCCAGCATCTTTCTTCAGTCACCTTTCTCCATGGAATAGACTCGTTTCCATTTCTTCCGTGTCTCCAGGACCAGGAAGCCTTCCCTGATCCTCTAGCGGGCGATGACTCCTAGCAGAGTTAGTGGAGGCAAGAGAAAACTCTTTTTTCTTTTTTTAAACAACAGTGTCATCTTTAAGGAATTTATTGTTTCATTGATGATCAACAATCAAGTTACAATTGTGGAGACCAGATACATTACCAAGATCCTTGTAATTAAGCATTCATCATTTTTAAGAATTTGTGTGCAGTAANCCTAGCAGAGTTAGTGGAGGCAAGAGAAAACTCTTTTTTCTTTTTTTAAACAACAGTGTCATCTTTAAGGAATTTATTGTTTCATTGATGATCAACAATCAAGTTACAATTGTGGAGACCAGATACATTACCAAGATCCTTGTAATTAAGCATTCATCATTTTTAAGAATTTGTGTGCAGTAATAATATTCATATTATTTTATCACATCTTGACAACAAAATAACATGCATAAAAGATTCTCTTTAAAACTAATAATTTTTGCAGAAGTATAAAGATCTGATTATATATGCTGTTATTTTTTAAAAAATTTTAACATAAAAGAACCCAAAAAAGAATATATATATATATATATAGGTATAGATGTTACCTCATTATAGGTTATTACATAATATTCAGTAGAATTTCCTGTGCTATACAGTAGGACCTTGCTATTTGTCTTTTTTATTTTTAAAAATTAATTTATTTTAATTGGAGGATAATTAGTTTACAGCGTTGTGATGCTTTTTGCTATACATCAGCATGAATCGGCCACAGGCACACACAGCGTGTGTGTCTGTTCACCCCCATCTCCCAGTTTATTTCTCCCCCATTTCGGTAGCGGGGAGTTCGTTCTCTGTGTCTCTAGGTCTATTTCTGTTTCGTAAATAAGTTCGTTTGTAAGAAATTATCAGGTGATTCCTTAAGAAATTGCAAATAGAACTGCCTTATGACCCAGCAATCCCACTGCTGGGCATACACACCGAGGAAACCAGAATAGAAAGAGACACATGTACCCCAATGTTCATTGCAGCACTGTTTATAATAGCCAGGACATGGAAACAACCTAGATGTCCATCAGCGGATGAATGGATAAGAAAGCTGTGGTATATATACACAATGGAGTATTACTCAGCCATTAAGAAGAATACATTTGAATCAGTTCTAATAAGATGGATGAAACTGGAACCAATTATACAGAGTGAAGTAAGCCAGAAAGAAAAACACCAATACAGTATACTAACACATATATATGGAATTTAGAAAGATGGTAATGAGGACCCTGTATGCAAGACAGCAAAA
>SJYX01009212.1:153367-175927 GCA_006410675.1 Oreotragus oreotragus | reverse complement strand
GACTTATGGACTCTGAGGGAGAAGGAGAGGGAGAGGGAGAGGGAGGGATGATTTGGGAGAATAGCATTGAAATATGTATACTATCATGTAAGAAATGAATTGCCAGTCTATGTTCAATACAGGATGCAGGATGCTTGGGGCTGGTGTATGGGGATGATCTGGAGGGAAGATGTGGGGTTGGAGGTGGGAGGGGGGTTCATGTTTGGGAGTTCGTGTAAAAAAATAAATAAATACAAAAAAAAAGAAATTATCAGGCTAAGCAAAGCGAATGAGACCGAGAAAGACAAACATCGTACAGTGCTGCTGCTTACGTGTGGAATCTATAAGGAAACACACACGAGAAGGTTCTAGAGAGGCCAGCTCCGGCGTCCCGCACCAGCCGCCGGGAAGGGGTCTCAGCGAGCTTCGCCCGGGCGCTGAGCGTCGCTGGCTCAGGCCTCCCGGCCGCGGCGTCGGGCCGGACGTGGGAGCTGGGCCGGGGCCCCGCGGACGCCCCGCGCCCCCGCCTCCGCCTCCGCCCCCGCCTCCGCGCCGCCCGCCAGCCTCCCCGGGGGCCCGCCAGCCTCCCCGGGACCCCCGCCTCCGCGCCGCCCGCCAGCCTCCCCGGGGGCCCGCCAGCCTCCCCGGGCCCCGCCAGCCTCCCCGGGACCCCCGCACAAGCTCGCAGAGCTCGGCCGCAAGCGCCTCATGCCCAGATGAGCTTCCGCCGGGTGGCGGACTCGCGCGCCTGCATTTCGGGAGGACACGACTCAGCGCATCGTGTTCCTCTAACTGCAGTCGTTGCTTCTCCCTTTTAAAAGCGTCTTTACTGATTTTTGGCCGCGCTGGGCCCGCTTCGCTGCGGACGGTGGGGCTGCTCTGCGGACGGTGCGACGCTGCGGCTTCTCACTCCTGCGGCCGTTGTCCTCGTCGCTGAGCCCAGGCTCTGGACCCCGGGCCTCGGGCTTCATAACCGCGGGCCTCGGGCTCAGTTGCTCCATGGCGTGTGGGACCCTCCCGGAGCGGGGGACGGAACCCTCGTCTCCTGCACTGGCGGGCAGGTTCTTATCCTGGGACAGCAGGGAAGTCCTCGTTCATCTTCCCTTCCTGCCCTCCTTTTTCTTTTTTTAAACTTTTCGGCATGTGGTTAGTTTCCCACCCAGGGATTGAACCCACGGCTGGGCAGTGGGAGCCCAGAGCCTTAACTGCTGGACTGCCAGGGAAGTCCCGAACCCCCGTCGTGTTTAAGGCCACCTCTGTGATGGCTCTCCTGAAGAGCCTGCACCTACACTACTATTTGCTACTGCCTCTGATTTATTTAGTTTTATCAACACCATAATACCCTATACCATGAACGGAGAGCCAGGATCACACAGCACGAGGCTGATAGTGGCAAACAGAATACACCGATATAATAAACAGAAACACACAACAAGTAATCTCAGTGTTTGTCCGCAGATTACCCCGAATCATTTTCCTGTCTAGCCCCTCTGGCTGGAAATGTCCTGTGGAAAACACACTGTCTAACCTCGACGGGGGCTGGCAGGCATTTGGACAAATAACCCCACAACTGGAGCAGGAAGACAGCCTCCATGTGAGCGTTTCAGGGTCTCTGGGCACTAGTGGCAGAAGCCGTGTCTGCCGGGGCTGCGGGGGAGCCGGCCCTGCGTCCACACAGGCCCACAGATCAGAGCACCTGAGGGACCTTACAAGTCACACTTTGTAGAAGAGGAAAAGAGCCACGGAGGGGTGAAGGCCAGTCCGTGCCGGGGCAGGGCCAGAACCCATCCGCTCACCCGAGTTCAGGTAGCCCTTTGGTGGCCTGGAGCCTGCAGGGCCCGAGGCAGCGTCCACTTCTTGGCATCCTAAAATCAGTCAGAAACGAGGTTTGAAAAAAAACAAACGAAAACAGACTACCTCTCCCACAAACCACCTGAAACTAACCTTGTAAATCAATTACACTTCAATAAAAAAAAAAAAAAAGAGCTCTGCACCACAGCTGGGCTCCATCTTTGTGGGTGACAAGGCCGTACCGGTGTTTCCAGCATCTTTATGAGCTCATTTGCGCTATTATTATCCAAAGGCAAGGTGTTCTTTGGGTGAAGATGGTTCACCTAACTGCCCTCCGAGTGTCTGCTGGAGAGAATTTTGTGTTGTTTGGGTGGTAGCTTTTATTTTCTGAAAGTACGGCAGTTGCATATGGTTAAAATTCACACGATGCTAAAGGAAGCTGGTAAAAAGCTTTCTTCCCAGTTCCAGCCTATAATACCCTGACCCCCTTCCTGGAAAGCAGCGGCTGTTACGGCTTCTGGTGTCCTGCTGGAGATAGGAAGGTGGGGTGAGCTTTAAACAGAAGCACCTGTGAAATACCTGAACTAAATTTCACCAGAATTAATCATTTTGGGAAAACCTGTGAATCTCCACTGATCTAGGGTTTCTACTCTGTCCCTATTTGACTTTTCTTTCCTCTTCCTCTTTCTTTTTTTTAAATTGAAAATGTTTTATTGGAGTGGAGCTGATTTGCAATGTTCTGTTAGTTTCAGAGGCTCTTTTTCTCTTTTAATTCAGTTTTTTAAAAAACATTAAAAATTTTTATTTGCTTGATTTCGGCTGCCCTGGGTCTCTGTTGCTGCACGTGGGCTTTCTCTAGTTGCAGCGAGCAGCAGCTCCTCTCTAGTCGCCACGCGAGGGGCTTCCCGCTGCAGCCGCCCCCCCTTGGAAAGGAGCATCGGCTTGAGGGCCCGTGGGCTTCAGTAACTGCAGCGCTCAGGCTCAGCAGGTGTGGTGCAGGAGCTCAGCTGCTGCGGCGTATGGAGTCTTCCCAGACCAGGCACTGAACCCAAGTCTCTTGCGTCTCCTGCATGGAAGACAGATTTCTTTACCACTGAGCCACCAGGGAAGCCGGTAACTCAGTTTGAACCCTTTCCTACTTCTGGGTTAAGAACGCAGGAGAGGAACAAGGCGGGTGTTTTCCTTTCCAGTGGGTAGACAGGCACGTGCCTGGAGGGAGGCTGTGTGCCTGCCTGGGGCCCAGCTCACCGGCTCCCACGCCCCGGCTGGAGCTAGTCAGCTGGCTGTCCCCGTTTGGGGGACAGAACGTACCTGGTGTCGGGCGACTGGTTCCTGGCAGGATGTACTTGGTCTTTTATCTCTGTGGGTCCTGCATCGGGACACGTTAGGGATGGGACAGGCAGATGGTGCACGATTTCAACTTAAGATACACAGTTTGATGCGCCTGTGGGGTTTCCACGCACCCATCCTCGGGGGAAGGTGGAGATGCGGAGCTGGTGTTTGCAAGAGATGCTGGTGACGGACGTCAAGGTCGTCAGGAAGCACGTGAGATAAGTGAGGAGATCCTCCCAGGAGGGAGAGGGCGAGCCGACAGGGTGGGAAACATCGGGGCACGGACACGTTGCGGGGGTGAGCCCAGAGGGAAGGGAGCTTTGGGAGTGGGTTACAGCGTGGGGGGCTCTGGGGGTGTGAGGGGGCTGCCAGGAGATGCTGTCAGCTCTGGGGTCGGCAGGTGTGCCTGAGGGAGTGGGTTCAGGAAGGCAGCAGAGAGGGGCCCAGATTGCTGAGTGTGCGTGTGAGGGAGAGGGGGAGACACGCACACTCTACTCCTCCCGCTCCCCTCTGCCCTGGCTCGGGCCTGCGTGGCGTCGGGAGGCTGGACGGGCCAGGTCTTTACTCTGAAGCCTGGCATTTCTGCTAAGAGCGCCAGTGGCACCTGACGAGGGCAACTCAACAAAATGCACAGCAGAGGAGAAGGAGGGTGACGTTTTAATTTCATCCAGCCTGACACACAACCGGCCACGAGGGGTGCACCTGTGATTCTGAACCGTGAACGTGTCGACACGGTATTTCATGGAACAGAGACGTTTTCTGGCCAAATTTGCCACAGAGTGAATACACGTTTTTTCTACTGAATTCAGCTAGAAAAGGACTAGAAATCGTCCCATGGGGATGGAGGGGTAGGGGGAAGGCAAGAAAGTAACAAGCAGAAACCAGCCACAGGAAGGCAGAGGAGGGCTGCAGAGTTGCTGACAGCCGGCTCCGGGGTGGGGTCTGTGCCCAACCCTGTGGCTCGCTGGGGGGCTGGGGACCCCGGGACTGGTTGCTGGTTAGGTCTGTGGCTGGGGGACCAGCTGGCTGGCCTGGTGTCTGGCTGGGTGGCTGGCCTGGTGTCTGGCTGGGTGGCTGGTTTGGTGTCTGGCTGGGTGTCTGGTTTGGTGTCTGGCCGGGTGGCTGGCCTGCTGGTTGGCCAGGTGGCTGGCTTGGTGGCTGGCCAGGTGGCTGGCTGGGCAGCTGGCCTGGTGTCTGGCTGGGTGGCTGGTTTGGTGTCCGGCTGGGTGACTGGCCTGCTGGTTGACCAGGTGGCTGGTTTGGTGGTTGGCCAGGTGGCTGGCCTGCTGGTTGACCAGATGGCTGGTTTGGTGGCTCCCTGGGTGTCTGGCTGGGTGACCGTCTGGCTCTGTGCCCTCCAGACGGACTGGAGGGTCCCCCTTACTTCCTCCTGCTTTGTCCCTCTTGCTTTCCTCCCGAGGCTCTCTCAGACCCAGTGGAGCCACATATAATATTTTGCTTGACCTGAGATCCATTGAACCCAAGTTTTCAGGGTTCTGGTTGTGTAAACACGGTAATTTCTTCCTTTGCCAACTGGGAAGTCCGCAGTGAGGGCCACCACGTTTCCTTGGGCTGGGAGATGGTGCCCCTGTGGTTTCCACTCCTGGTTTTCACAGCCACACAGATCTGAGCTTGAGACCCAGCTCTGCTGCTGAGCAGTTACAGGAGTCTGGATCTACTGGAATCTTTGGTCAGTTTCACATCTATGTGATGAGAATAATACACATCTTGGGAGATTATAGCAATGACTGAGTGAGATTATACATCACATACATATATTTACCAGTGTTTTCCACACCCTGTGCTAAAGGAGGGGTCATCACTGAGATGATATTGACAACACTGAGGATGAGACATCACCCTTTTTATCCACCTTTTTATCCACCAAATGAGCTTGTGAAGAAGAAACAGAAGCCGAAATCCACGTTTGCTGTCCAAAGGCACACAGTTTTCACAGCCTCCTAGAATCTCAAGCCTTTCACAACTACTGCTTCTAAAAGAATTTTACCCCCAATCAGAAGGCCAAGAATTTTTTTGGTCATCTACAGATAAGAAAATGCTACCATATGCTTGATAACTCCCACTTCAGCAAGTAGGCTGGGCTCCACAGCTGCCTGAATTCTCTGGTTGGGCTCACTGGCTGCTATGTTCAGTAGCAGCCATAAAAAAGACTTGGAGAAGGCAATGGCACCCCACTCCAGTACTCTCGCCTGGCAAATCCCATGGACGGAGGAGCCTGATGGGCTGCCGTCCATGGGATCGCTAGGAGTCGGACACGACTGAGCAACTTCACTTTCATGCATTGGAGAAGGCAATGGCAGCCCACTCCAGTGTTCTTGCCTGGAGAATCCCAGGGANCTGGCAAATCCCATGGACGGAGGAGCCTGATGGGCTGCCGTCCATGGGATCGCTAGGAGTCGGACACGACTGAGCAACTTCACTTTCATGCATTGGAGAAGGCAATGGCAGCCCACTCCAGTGTTCTTGCCTGGAGAATCCCAGGGACGGGGGAGCCTGATGGGCTGCCGTCTCGGGTCGCACAGTCGGACACGACTGAAGTGACTTAGCAGCGGCAGCAGCATAAAGAGGAAGGAAATAATGCCACCGGCAGCAACGTGGACGGACCTCAAGCTGATCATCTTGAGTGGAGTCAGAGAACGACAGGCATCGTATGATGCTGCTTATGTGTGGCATCTAGAAAAATGGTGCAAATGAACTTATTTACAAAACAGAAGAAGGCTCACAGATGTAGGAAGCAAACCTCCAGTAACCAAGTGGGGGATGGTGGAGGGGGAGGGGTAATTGGGAGGTTGGGATGGGCGTAGACATTACTGCCTGAAAGCAGATGACTAGCAAGGACCTACAGCACAGGGACCTCTCCTCAGCACTCTGTAATGACCTATATGGGAAGAGCATCTAAGAAAGAACGGCTATACGTGTTCGTGTAACTGACTCACCATGTTGTGTACCTGAAACTAACACAACATCTGAAACCAACCACAGTCCAATAAAATGTTTTAAAAAATCCACTCAAGACGAAAAAAAAAAGAAAAAAAGATAGGAGGCCACATTATCTCCTCTGTTCTCCTGTATGGGCCTCTATGAGAAATCTTTTAAAATTCAGGGATTTCCCTTTTAAAAAATCCTATTGAAAGGTGTATTATGTTTCAGACGACTCATAGGAGTAAGCCGCCTCATAGGAAGGCAAACGCACCTGAAGCTAGGTTTGGAGACGTAAGGAAAGGTCGCAGTTGGCTTCAATTACTTATTTGTTTCCAGAGCAGGCACTGAGCGAAGGTGGCCGGATGTGGAAGACAGAGAATGGAATATACGGGAACGCTGCAAGCCATGGAAGACACATCTTTCTTCAAAGCTTTATTTTAGCTGGAGGACGATGACTTCACAATACTGTGCTGGTCTCTGCCACACACGAAACATGAACCAGCCACAGGCCTGCATGTGTCCCCTCCCTCTCGAACTCCCTTCCACTCCTCCCATCCTGCTACGCTGTCACACAGCACCGGTTTGAGCTCCCTGCCTCATGCAGCAGATTCCCCCTGGCTGCCTGCTTTACATCTGGCACGGCATACATTCCAAGGCTGCGCTGTCGAATCATCCCACGCTTCCCTTCCCCCAGTGTCCCCATCTGTNCACAGCACCGGTTTGAGCTCCCTGCCTCATGCAGCAGATTCCCCCTGGCTGCCTGCTTTACATCTGGCACGGCATACATTCCAAGGCTGCGCTGTCGAATCATCCCACGCTTCCCTTCCCCCAAGGTCCCCATCTGTTCTTTATGGCCGTATCTTCTTCGTTGCCCTGCAGATAGGATCGTCAGTACTTTCTAGATTTCATATATATGCATTAATATTTGTTTTTCTCTTTTTCACTTCATTTTGTACAACAGGCTCCAGGTTCATCCATCTCATTAGAACCAACTCAAACATGTTCCTTTTTTTATAGCTGAGTAATATCCCATCACATATATGGACCACAGCTTCTTTATTCATTCACCTGTCGGTGGATATCTAGGTTGCTTCTATCAAGGGCACATCTTTTCTGACAGGATCTCTGTACGTTGAGTAAAACGCGGCTTCCTCAAATAGAATACTTCTGTGGAAGCAACCAGCCCTGTGTGATACATAAGACGTTATGCTTAAATTCAGTCCTGGCACAAAAGCTCCTGTGGGTCCCCGACCAAGGGCGTCCCTGAGACACGGGCCTTTCTGTTTTAAAGGAGAAGTGCTGCCAACCTAATGCTCATCGCCAGTGCTCCCGGTGAAATGTGAGTGTGAAGGAGGAGATGGAATGTCCCAGGGGACTGGGGACTCCCCAGGGAGAGCCTGGATGTGGGAGGTGCTGGCTACCACGGGAGGCCCTTGGATGCCAGCCTCAGCTCCCAGATCCTGTGCAGCCGGAGTGCTCAGCCTGCGGCAGACGTCCTCTGAGGACGATGACGGGGTGCTGGGCGTGCCTGTGTGGGGTGACCGTGCCGCAGACCTGCGACCTTACAGAGGCACGTGTTTACATGTGTAGGTCAGAATTCTCTCAGAGGGCTATTTTGTACAATTTCAACTGCTTTCTGTATTAACTACAAACACTTCTTTTTTAAAAAAGACTGCATGAAGTACGGACTGCTGTGACTGCTTCACTGACAGTTTAAGCAAAACCCCGTTGGTTTACACCGTCGTGAGTTTCTGCCGTGGTGTGGTGGCGGTGTGGCCACTCAGTCGTGTCCAACTCTCGCGACCCCAGGGACTCTAGCCCTCCAGACTCCTCTGTCTATGGGATTTCCCAGGCAGGAACACTGGAGTGGGTTGCCACTCTCCCTCTCCCGGGGATCTTCCCAATCCAAGGACTGAACCTGCGCCTCCTGCATCATGGGCTACCTCCCACACTGCAAGCCGATTCTTCGCTGCTGAGCCACCGGTAAAGCCCAATTTCTGCTGTACAGCAAAGTAATTCAGTCCCACACATGTATACACTCTCTTTAAAACGTTCTTTTCCGTTATGGTTTATCACGGGATGCTGACTGTAGTTCTCTGCGGCACGCAGCAGGGCCTTCTTGTCCCTCCATTCTATACTTAAAGCTCGCGTCTGCCAACCCCAAGCTCCTCTCCATGCCTCCTTCAACCCCTTTCCCCTTGGCAGCCGCGAGTCTGTTTTTTATGAACGTTATCGCTTTTTAAAGCTCAAAGTGTAGAGACGTTAAAAACTGCCCTGCCTGGTAACAGTGAGCAGTGTTTTCACTGCAGGGCTGAGATGCAGAGAAACTGGAGGCTGTTTCAAGTGGCGTCTCCCCAGGGCTGGGCGTCCATAAGGCAGCCCCTCTAAGACCGGCAGTGCGTTTTCTCATGTCACATCAGATCCACTTCTCCCACCTCCTGAAGATGGCACCCCCCGGCCCTAACTGTGCAGACTGAACGAGGCCCGTCTATCTCTCCAGTATGACTCCATCGTTAGAAGAGAGGTGTCGGGCTTGGTGGTCGACGGGAGGGGCTCCGCTGTCAAGCCTGGGTGGGAACCTCACTGTGGTGCTTTGTTAGCTGTGCATGACATGGGGCCACGGTCTGACTCTGGGCTGCTACACAAGCCACAGGCCAGGTGGCTTATAAGCAACAGAAACGCACTGTTCACAGTTCTGGAGGCTGGAGGTCTGAGACCAGTGCTAACGGGTTGGGTTCCAGGGGAGGCCCTCTTCCCGGCTGCAGACTGCAACATCTTACTGTGTCCTCACGCGATGGAATGGGGTTTGGGAGCTGTCTGCGGTCTCTTTTATAAGAGCACTAATCCCAATCACAAGGGCCCCACCCTCTGGGCCTAATCTCTTAAAAACCCCACCTCATAATACCATCGCCTTGGGGCTCATGAATTTTGGGGGTTACAAATGTTCATATTATGATAGCCACCTGCACCTACAAAGCTGGGCTGAGGTTTCATTAGGTAACATATGGCCCGGCATATAGTACATTCTGAGTAAATACTTCCTTTCTCCCTAATTCCCAAATCAGTATTCTAGGATAGATTTCTAGGTTTACACTCTCATCCTAAGAAGAAAAGATTGACTACTGCACTTGCTATCTTCAATTCTTGCAGATGAACAAATGAGCAATGCTTTATTTTCAATTTTAGGATAAATTAAGGCCACAGCCTTCTGAATGATTTAAGATCAATAAATATCATTTCAAACTACTTTCTCAATGACCAACAGTCCTGCCTCAGTCAAGGATCTGCCAACATTTTATTTAACAAAGCTACAAAATACGACAACCATCAATAACTGGTTTGGAAAGTTAAACAATATTAGGGTACAACGTCAATATTATCTCCATAATTACTAGCAAAACTACTTAGCTTTCTGACTATTAAACTACTTCCAAATCTTATTTTACAAACAGTACTGAAAACTTATTAAAATTGTATTGCCTGCTGTGATTATAGATTTCAAGTAAAATTACCATGTTATCTGAAATCTAGACTTAACAGGCTCAACTAAGAGTTTCTTGGTCTCTCTGGAGTTTGTCCAGCTTTCAGAGTTTGAAGGGAAGCTACATTTGTTTGTCATTAAGTACTTGAAGTTCACAACGCTGAGGAAAGGATTTTTATAAACCCTTCATATCAAATCGACATAATACCTGAAAATGCCTCATGGAATAGCAAACATGGATTTGTGATTGATAGGATTTCCTACTAGAACTGTTGTAATCTCTGTCTCCTAAAAAATACATATTTTAAAATGATCTAAAGTACAGACAGATAGGAGATGTGGATGTAGTATACTGGAGAGACCATCAAAATGTGTATTCCATGCAGCTGATGCTTTAAAAGAAGAAAGGCAAACCTAATTTAAATATTGTCTATAAAAGTCACTATTAACATCATGAGACTGGTTTAATCAGTTAAAAGTAACAAAATATCAGTTTAATAAAATTTCATGTGAAAATGAATTTAATGCTTTTAAGGTTGAATTTTTTCATCTAAAGTATTAAAGTCAACATAAAAACCATACGGTGAGAAAGACTGCAGGCAATAAAACAATCTGGGCAATTTTAAAAAATGTCTTGTATTATATTAATTAAATTTGTATTATTTTAAGGAGAGAAATGTTAAACACACAGTTATCTGATTCTTTTCACACCTCTATGGTGGTCTGTAACAGGCAGGGACAGGCTACAACTTGTGGGCCAAATCTGGCTACCAACTGTTCTGGTCAATAAAACTTGATTGGAACACAGCCATGCCCATTCATACACACTGTCTGTGGTGATGCACACTAGAGTTGAAAAGTTGCAACAGAAACTGTACGGTATTCTGTAAGCTGAAAACTGTATTTAAATAAAATGGGTGGTAAAATAGTTATTTAAAAAAATCCTTAAGTACACTGATTTCAAAGTCTCAGTTACAGTATTTAAACATTATTTTCTTTAGGATTTCTTTCCAACTGCTAAAAAGCAACATAAAGTACACCTTCTGAATCAGATATTTAAAATGTTTCTGATAAAGTTATTAAAATTGAAGTTCAGAAATATTAATATTTGGAGGTAAATAACTTGCACTTGTAAATCCTACTGTTTAGCAGTAAGGAGGTTCCTTAGATGAGACTGAACTGTGAGGTGGGCTTGTAACTATAATTAGCTGAAGCAGGAGTTTCCAACAGGCCTTGTCAACACAAAGAAACCTGAATATTAATAAGCATGGCAGTGTGGTTTTCAAGCCACACCGCACACAAGTTTCCTCTGCCTCCTGTAGGTGCAAACTTAAAAAAGCCTGAAGGTCAAAGCCAGACAGACAAGCCTTGTCTCTGAACGTGCTGACCACGACTGATCCAAGTCGAGTTTGCTTCTTCCGCTGAAACTACGGAGGAAAAACAAACTCCAGACCAAGGGCAATCACTGTAACCATCTTAAGACGAAAAAGAAGAGAGAAATACAGTCAAAAGTGGTTTAATCCAACGATCAGCCCAGACCTCAGTTTCACTTGAAGCCTAGTTTTGGAGTCTCATATTCCAACTGTTGCATCAAGAAGGTGGTAACAGAAAAGATGTCCATGCGAAATTGATGTCCAGCCAATAAGCAAAACAAGGGTGATCTGAGACAACCATAAAATCGTCAGGCCACCGACAGCTGGGGAACCTCCACAGCTGGCAACTCAACTGCAAAGGGACCTCCTGGGTTTGAGATGAAAAAACACACTGGAACCTGTAATTGAATTAGACAAGCCTCGCTGCACAGAGTGCTTTGTGGGTCACCAGGATACAAAGCAAATGCTGGGTTATCAGAAGTGCATTTATCAGCCACAGCGATTTATTGAGTGCTTTAATAATACAAGTGTACATCAACTGATCCACAGTCAAAAGTGGCAGGTCCCTAAGAAATTTACAAGCACTTGAAGTAAATCAAAATACATATTATTTTGTTCAATCCAGTAGCCTTCGGTGTGGGGAGAGAAGGCTAGTGATAAACAGAGTCTTCAGTAATGCACAGTGATTGTGATTGAAGCGTTTGTACAAAATCTGGTTTCCAGTAGCATGCACCCACCGATAAAGACTTCGGTACAAAAAAATTAATCCTAAGTGCTACATGGAAGTAGAAACGAGATACAATTCTGAACTGGTGTCTTCCCGAAGATCACAGAAAAGGAAGAAGGATCAAAAGAAATGGGCAATAAGGAACAAAACCACACAGGAGTACGAAGCTTGGTAAGAAAGCTCTTATTATTACAGATCGACATTGTTTGCGCGGAACACCAAAGCTCCCATCCACGTGGAGGGGGGTTAAAAAAAAAAAAAAAAGACCGGATCTTTCAAGTTAATGGAAATTAAAAAGGGAATACAACAGGAAAGGGCGGGGAGCAAAGGGACAGGGGCGGGGCTGGATGACGCTCCATCGCAAGAGGCTTCCCAAGGCGGCGGGCGGCGGGCGCCGGGGCTACGCCGGGGCTACGCCGGGGCTACGCCGGGGCTACGCCGCGTACCGCTTGGTCCACTGCCGGGCCGTCCGGTCGTGCTCCGCCCTGTTGGNGTGTGTGTGTGTGTCGGGGTGTGTGTGTGTGTGTGTGTGTGTGTCGCTCAGCCGTGTCCCACTCTTTGCAACCTCATGGACTCTAACCCGCCAGGCTCCTCTGTCCATGGTGTGTGTGAGGGTGCGTGTGTGTGTGTGTGTATGTGTGTGTCTCGAGGGGTGTGTGTGTGACTCAGTATCTGGGGATTACCAAGCCGGGGTGTGTGTGTGTGTCTGTGTGTGTGTGTCGTTCAGCGTGTCCCACTCTTTTCAGCCCCATGGACTGACTGTAGGCCACCAGGCTCCTCTGTCCTTGAGATTCTCCAGACAGAACACTGAAGTGGGTCGCCATTTCCCCCTCCAGCGGGTCTTCCCGACCCAGGGGTCGACCCTGAGTCTCCTGCGTGGGCAGGCGGATTCTTCAAGGCCTGAGCCACCAGGGAAGCCCCTAGCACAGTCATAGGGCTCTCTGCTATAAAAGCACTGAGGGGCGTCACTCACAGCTGACACTCACTGACAACCACGGCCTCAAGCTTGAACATGTTGGAGCTGCCACGGGAGGAAACTCAGCCTAAGGAGGGGGGCGCCAGGCTTGGAGCAGGAGCCCCCTTCTCCCTGCAGGCTCCTGGGACACTCCTCCACCCAGACAGGATCCAGGGCTACTGAAGACCATTGAGAGCAGCTAAAAAAACGTCCTTTAGGTTTCTGGAGATCCAGAAGGCACTGGTTTCCCGCCACTCTTTCATTTCCCTTCGAGTTTTAGTTCCTGTACTTTTGGTGTTGAGAATTTGTGTATCAGAGCAAGTGGATAATCAAGAACCAAAAGAGAAAAGGGGGAAAAAAATGAGCAAAAGTTGGCAAAAAAAAAAAATATGCAAAGAAGATGGCAGTGCGCCTGCAGTCTGATAACCTCATAACCTGAGGAAAATCCTGAGTAAGACTTTCAATGTCACAGCTTCTCAATAATCACAGTGTAACGGAAGCACCACCTTTTCAGAATCTGCGGAGGCTGACGATAACAGCATCTGAAAGTCCTCCCAACAAACCCCTGCTGTTCAAAAAATTTTGTTACAGTTCTAACATTACTAATACATCATTTTTAGGGGGTTGTTTTTCCCTTGGGGCCTTACCTAGCGAGTTGTGGGGTGTTAGTTCCCCCACTAGGGACTGAACCCGCGTCCCCTGCAACAGAAGCACAGTCCTAACCACTGGGCCGCCAGGGAAGTCCCAAGACTGCTTAAGCTTTCTTGGGTTTGCGCTAAGCTTGTTAAGTTTCTTACACTCACTCGTATCACAAACCATTAGCAGAGGACCAGTCACGGGTCTGTTACAAGCGTCTGCCTCTCCTCCTGCTCTTTGTGACTCTTGACTTTCAGCTGCCCGAAGGGTGAAACTCGTCACCTCAACCAGCCCAGCCAGGGTTCAAGATGACTCAGACCAGCAGTACAAATGTAGACAGAAAATATCTGCGATTGGCAAGATATCCTCTTAAAAAATGCTGTCTTTCAGTTCAGACTCAAGTAATGACTTTATATGAGAGTCTACAAAGGGCCAAAGAGAGGTGTGAGTCCCATTTCTGTACCTTTGAAACAAACCATCTAGCTCCAGTTTCGGGCACCCTGGACGGACCTTTGGTCTACATCGGTCAAGCCAAAGGGCCATCTGAGCTTCCTAACTTAACCGGTCAAGTAAAGGACTGGTTTAAGTCCGAAGAATGAGCAGTGATATTAATGTTCTAATGCAAATGTACCTCACGGAGGGTGGGCTAACGGGGAACAAGAGCCTGCTGTTCCTCCACAAAGGGAGAGGGAGACAGGTGAAGGACGAGGACCAGGAAGCCTGGGGGTGGGGAAAAGCATTCAGACTATGTCACCAGGGGCCTCACTCACACACACTCTGCAGACTTCTTTGTGTATGCTTAATTAGCAGTCAATTCCTTTCAGAGTTCCTTTCACCTTTTCAAGTTCAGTTTTTAAAAGAAATATTTTTCCATCTGCAAAATTATACATGCTAAATATAAAAATAATAATTCACAAAGCCACCTCACACAATAGATAAGACAGAGAGCTGTAAGTGAACACTGGCTGCACATTCACTGAAAGAAGCACTGCCAGCACACCGGCTGACACCTCTCCAGACTTCTCAACATACAAGGGAACAAAAAAAGGTCCGTCTGCTTTTGCAGCGTTTAAGGAAACTCATTATATGGTGAATAACTGTTTCAGGAATTACATCCTACCTCATCATTTTTATTTTTTTAAATTCAAGTGTAACTGACATGTCAATATTACTGTGTTAGGTTCAGGTGTACAACATAGTAATTTAATATTTTTATAGATTATACTCCATACAAAGTTATATTCCCTGTGCATCATCTTATTTTTATTTAATTTTTGTAAAATTTTAAAAGGCATTAATTAATCAGTTTCTTCATGTTCGACTTCGCTGGGTCCTCACTGCTGTGTGCGGACTTTCTCCAGCTGCGGAGGGCAGCAGCGTGCAGGCTTCTCACCGCGGTGGCGCCGCCTGCTGCCGGGCGCAGGTTCTAGCGCTCGGCTCAGTGGCTGCGGCCCCCAGGCTCTAGAGCGCAGGCTCAGGGGTTGCGGGGCACGCGCTTAGCTGCTCAGCAAGTGGAATCCACCCAGACCAGGGATCGAACCTGTGTTGTCTCCTCTATTGGCTGGCTGATTCTTAACCACTGAGCCACCAGGGAAGTCCGCAACATTTAAAATATTAATCTGAATTAATAATCAATTTCCTGTTTAGAGATATATGGGTTCTTTCTATTTTTTTTTTTTTGCTTAATAAACAATGCTGTGAAGAATATTATTGTGTGTACATCTTTGTAAATTTATGCAAATCTTAAAAGCATTAATGAAGGAATAAAAGTATAAAATGAACATTTAAAATCATGTGTTATCAAAAAGTTCAATGCTAAAATATTTTGCTGAACAGAAGACAGTTAAGACTACAAGCAACCAAATGAAACTAGGCAATAAATGGGTGTCCATGACTACTGCAGTGAATTTGGAGGAAAAAGATCCTCCTCCTACAGTATATAATCATGATCTGAAGGAAGATCGACTCTTGCTGTAAGGTTTCATATTTCATGGACAGCGCTACACCAGGGATGAAATAACAGTCTCCAAACATAAATTACTCAACCTTATCTCTCTATCAATTCCTTTTCACAACGGAAAATTTCCCCATCATTTCGGCTTCTAGCTAGACTGCTACTGCTTGCCCAAGTCTCCATCAATCTCTGAGAGGATCATCTGTCAGTCTTCCTCTTCACTAAAGAAAACCTACAAAGTTCATCCACGAGTGAGTAAAGTGAAATTTAAGTCTCCTGCACCGTCTGCTCTCTCTCATTCACCATTTGTCTGCATTTCTGAGAAGAGGAGCTTGTCCCCCTTGGCTCGGCTCACAGCACAGGGCGAGGTGACGGTGCGCGCTCGAGTCTCCGGCCGGCAGTGTGGTGTGTGTGAGCGGTGCCCACGCAGGATTCACGGGGCGCTCAACGGAAAGGCACGCGGCGGGGGCAGGGAACGCTCACCCCCATCGACCGGGTCCCTAAACCGCGTCGCCTCGCCTGCGTGTAGCAATCACGCCGTCGCCTTTTTCGCGGGCAGAGTGCAAGCAATGCCACAGTAGCGTGAGTGGAGGCTTAAGTCAGCAACTCCCTCGGGACGGGAGCCCCCCTTCTTTTCGCCTCTCCCCTGCTTCCCGGGTCGCCTGCGCGTCCCCGCAGAGCCGGGCTCAGGGAAGGCTGCGCGCGCGAGGGGCTGGGCCCCTTTCTGGGGGCGCGGGAGGCGCGCCTGCGATTCCGGAAGGGAAAGGCTCGGGGAAGCCCGGGGCCCTGTCTGAAGGCCCCCTCGGCGAGGAACCCCCGACCTTCACAGCCCGTCCAGGAGGGCAGGGCGATCGGGGTGCTGACCGGGGGCGGCGGCCTCCCGCTGGCTCGGCGGGCTGGACCCGCTTACCACCCCGGGGCACGTGGCTTGCCTCCTGGTCTGGGAAGGTCCTGCCCTGGAACAACGAAGCCCGAGGGCCACAACCGCCGGGCCCACGAGCTGCGACCGCTGAAGCGCGCCGCCAGCACCCTGGGCCACGGCCAGAGCGGCCCCTGCACTCGCCGCAGCCGGAGGTCAAGTTAGACGCACGAGGAAGGCCGGCGGGCGAGAAGCAGCGGCCGGGAGGAGTCGCGCCGGGCAGCCGGCCAAGCTGCAGAGGGGTTCTGCTGGCAAGGCCCCAGGTCATTCTCTCCTGCATGGCGGGTGGCATAGGAGAAACCACGGGAAGAAGTTTTTCGGACTTTCTTTCCTTAAGAAAACATGTATGTCCTTAATGAAACAAGGAAAAGCAGCCCAAGATAAGGGAAAAGGGGGTGGCCTCCGGGTCGAGGCTGCCCGCCTCTGTATCTGGGTTTCACCCATGACGGCACCAAGATAAGGGACTTGGTGCCTTGGTTCCCTCAACTGCAAGATGAAGGCAATGGCAGGAGCTGCCCCACAGCTGTTATAAGAAGGCAATGGACTGAATTACTGTCAGGCACATACAAAATTTCTGCTATTGTTTTCAAAATGCAGACAGCAAATGAATATTCATGTGCATTTTTTAAAAAATATAAATAGGATTACCTTCTTGAAGACACTCTTCAGATAAAATCCAGAGTCCTTGGCATGCAATTACTGTTGTTGTTTTACTCACTAAGTCGTGTCCAACTCCCTTGTGACCCCACGGACTATAGCCCACCAGGCTGCTCTGTCCATGGGATTTCGTGTAATTATTAGAGAAATGCCAATCAAAACTACAGTGAGGTACCACCTCACACCAGCCAGAACAGCCACCGTTGAAAAACCCTACAAACAATAAATGCTGCAGTGGTCCAGTGTTAGGACTCGACACGTTCACTGAGCATGGGTCTGGGTCCAATCCCTGGTGGGAGAACTAAGATCCCACATTCAACACAGCGTGGTGTGGCAAGAATGAGCGTGCTGGAGAGGCAGTGGAGAAAAGGAAGCCCTCCTACACTGCTGGAGGGAATGTAAATGGTGTGGAGGTTCCTCAAAAAGCTAAAAATAGAGCTACCACCTGATCCAGCAGTCTCACTCCTGGGAATCTGTCTGGACAAAACTGTAATTCAGAAAGATCCATGCACCCCAATGTTTACAGCAGCACTACTCAGAAAACTCAGGACATGGAAACAACCCAGCTGCCCACTGAATAAAGAAGATGTGCTACATACATATGGCGGGATATGACTTAGTCACGCAAAACAATGAAATTTTGCAATCTGCGGCAACATGATGGGCATGGACGGGATTACGTTTAGTAAAATAAGTCAGAGAGAGACAAATACTGCGTGATACCCCTTACACATGGAGTCTGAAATATGACACCATGAACTTAATGACAAAACAGACTCACAGACATCGAGAGGAGCCCTATGGTTGCCCAGGGGGAGGGGGAGGCGGAGGGATGCGGTGGGAGGCTGGGGTCCGCAGATGCCAAGTCCTGCAGAGAGAATGGACAGAACAAGGTCCTGCTGTGCAGCACAGGGAGCTATATTCCATGTCCTGTGCTAATCCACAAAGGAGAAGAAGATGAGAAAGAATGTGCATGTGTAACTGACTCACTGCTCTACTGCAGAGCGCTGCAAGTCAACCACACTTCAACAAAACAAACGAAAAGCAAACCCAAACCAGCAAGGCCCTTAGCACGGCTCCTGAGAACATCACGATAGAGACCGGGTCTTTCCGGCCTCCCTGTCCCATGCAGTCAGCGGACTCGCAGCTTCTCCAACAGGCCCCGCTTGCTCACAGCTCTCTGCTCCTTTGCTTCTCTGACTCCGTCTGGCGGGCTTCTGTGAACGTCCCAAATTTTAGCTCAGACAGAGCCTGCTCAGGGGTGTGTCTAGGGGCTTCGTAGCAGGCTTCTGTGCCCCATTTCTGTTTGGTCTGTCCATACTTCTATCACTGCACTGAGAATACTACCTTTCAGTTGCTTGTGTAGCAAAGATTCACAACTCCCACTGGAGGGCAACCCACACATCTGCTCCAGACAGCTGTCACTGCTGAGGCCCTACTGTGCTCCAGGTCCTAGGGAGGATGCCAAGTAGACTGCTGCCCTCATGGGACGCTGCCCCGTTCCTCTGTCGCGGCTTCCCGCTTGTTAACACCGTGTTTCTGCGAGGATGTGTGAATGGATAGAAGACAAGGAAGGAACACACAAAAATAACAGCCAGAAAGAGCAGTCACTCCGTGAGGCAGGCATCCCCTCTGTCACACTAGCCTTATATGCTGGTTCATCACAGAATGCTCTTCTCCACACATGATTAGCAGGTCAGGAAAGGGGCCCTGGAGGACAGCCCAGCAGCCTTCATCTTTCTCCGGGCTGTTTCGGTTCTAGTATGCAGTCATTTACTGTCCCCGGGCTGGGTCTTCATCGCTGCCGGGGGCGTCTCTAGCTGCAGGGAGCAGGGGCCGCCCTTTGTGGCCCAGGGCAGGCTCCGGAGCGCAGGCTCGGCACNCCTTCATCTTTCTCCGGGCTGTTTCGGTTCTAGTATGCAGTCATTTACTGTCCCCGGGCTGGGTCTTCATCGCTGCCGGGGGCGTCTCTAGCTGCAGGGAGCAGGGGCCGCCCTTCGTGGCCCAGGGCAGGCTCCGGAGCGCAGGCTCGGCACTTGGGGTCCATGGGCTCAGCCGCTCCGGCAGGTGGCATCTTCCCATTCAAGGGATGAACCCGTGTCCCCTGCACTGGGAGGTGGGTTCTTTACCGCTGAGCCACCAGGGGAGCCTTGGCTGTTGTTTTTTAAACTTTATTATTGAAATTTGCGGTTTGCGCTTTGCCAGTTCTTGGATTCTTGCAGGCTACAGACCACTGCTCCTCCAAGCTGCTCCACGGTCCCCAGGATGGACGTTTTTCCTCCAGCTGCTACTCACCAGGTCACTGGAGGCTTTCTGTAGGTCAGCGTTACAACTGTCTCTTATACACATCTAGATGTGTATAAGAGACAGACTTTATTATTGAAATTTGCGGTTTGCGCTTTGCCAGTTCTTGGATTCTTGCAGGCTACAGACCACTGCTCCTCCAAGCTGCTCCACGGTCCCCAGGATGGACGTTTTTCCTCCAGCTGCTACTCACCAGGTCACTGGAGGCTTTCTGTAGGTCAGCGTTACAATGAGGCCTAGCTCACGTTTGTGTCTTTCAGGGGACTTTTGTTCCATGGTTTGGTCTAGCCTGGATTTATTTAAATCTTTTATGAAATTAAAAAGTAACTTATGCTCCTTTTAATAAATTCAAGGAATAAGGAAACATGTTTGATGTAAAGAATACAATCCTCTTCCCTTCAATTCCCCTCCATCTCTGTATCTTTCCCATCCCAAGGTGACCACTGTTAACGGTTGGATGCTCGTTGCTCTAGACTTTTTCTTCTTTACTTGTATTTAAACCCAGTGGGAATCACACGATTCTGCAGCTTGCACTTTCCTCTGGACCAATATACAAGTTGTGTTTCTACGATAGTACAAATAGACTGAGCTGATTATTTTTAGCAACTGCAGGGTATTCCTTGCATAGCTATTCAGCATTCATTTTTCTATCCCCTCCTGATGCACACTGAGACGAGATTTGGTTTTTTGCTATCAGGACTTTTACCATCGTGTATACGTTTCTGGAGCACACGTGAGAGCCATGCTGGAGGGTAGATTCTTCTAGGTGACAACACTGGAGCAGAGAGCACAGACTTTGAACTTCTGGTGAATACTGCCCAAAGGTCCTTCAATAAAAGGGTGTGCAGTCTACTCTGTTTCTGGATACCCTCACCAACACGGCATTACCAATCTTTTAATACACATATATACATTTTTTGTCAAGGCAACAAACAAAAGTCCCGTCACGGCTGCACCTTGCTCTGACCTGGTATCTCCTGTTTGCTCACCATTCGCATTTCTTCTCCTGTGATGTGCTTCTTCATGGTTTTTGTCTGTTTTTTTCTTTACTGATATGAAGGCATACATAAATATTAAGCGTGCACTTAAGGTCAGCTTTGACTTCAGTATTCAAAAGTCAAAACTTCTTTACTTTTTGAAAGATTGAACCAACAGATGCCTCTTTGATGTTAATTTTGCGATCTGCTGAACTTGTGGAGATCACAGATCAGGCTGCCATCACACTTAGTAAACAAAACCATCATTTGGGCTTATTGCTAATATCTGAGTACTGGTAGTGAGAGTATTGGTAAGCATGATGAAAACCAACAGATGCCTCTTTGATGTTAATTTTGCGATCTGCTGAACTTGTGGAGATCACAGATCAGGCTGCCATCACACTTAGTAAACAAAACCATCATTTGGGCTTATTGCTAACATCTGAGTACTGGTAGTGAGAGTATTGGTAAGCATGATGAATGTAGCTTGGGACTGAAAATCTTTTTCAGTCAAACACAAGCCATGTGACATATAAGGAAAAGATCTGGAATTATCGTCACATGTCCTCAGTACAAATGTTCACAGTGAGATGGATGAGCAGCGATCACACGGAAAAGTCTCCTGGCACAGCAGACCCCGACATCGGGAGCAAAGGCCCGGCAACAAGCGGCGCCTGCCGGCAGAGGAAGCCGTGCGTCCAGGCACTGTGGGAGGCAGGAAGTGAAGGCAAGCGCTAAGAAATACAAGTGTGAGGGCAAAAATCTTCTGGGGGCTTCTCAAGTATTCCGGGGACACTGGCTTTAGACATGCTGCACACGGCTTCAGTTTGTGGGGGGACTTCAAAGACGCTGCACGGCGACGACCATCAGCCACATCTTTAGGTCTCTACCTTTGTGCCGCTGCTGCTGCTGCTAAGTCACTTCAGTCGTGTCCGACTCTGTGTGACCCCATAGACGGCAGCCCACCAGGCTCCCCCGTCCCTGGGGTTCTCCAGGCAAGAACACTGGAGTGGGTTGCCATTTCCTTCTCCAACGCATGAAAGAGAAAAGTGAAAGTGAAGTCGCTCAGTCTGTCCGACTGTTAGCGACCCCATGGACTGCAGCCCACCAGGCTACTCCGTCCATGGGATTTTCCAGGCAAGAGTACTGGGGTGGGGTGCCATTGCCTTCCCCGACCTTTGTGCTACTGTTAGAGAAAAAGGAAAGCGCATCGATCTGATGGCAAAATCCCCACTAACAATAATTACACTGGAATAGACAGAAGAAATCCATGCTTTTTGTCAGGCGAAAACATTGAAGCCTTGTACACGTGCAAAGATGGCAGTGCTGAGAATGACACAGTGACGTCGTTACCACAAACTTTAAAACCGTATCTGATTTTCTATGAATTAAAAAAGGAACTTCTTTTGGCCACGTCACGAGGCCTGTGGGGTCGCAGTTCCCTGACACGGGCCTCCAGCAGTAGAAGCATGGAGTCCTAAGTGTCCAACCGCTGGGGAATCCCCTGCAGTTTTCAATAATAATACTGTAAGATTACTTAGATTCTTAAGATAAAATTGCATATTTACTCTTCTTTTTCAGAAGATCATTTTATGGGGGGAACATTCACCCTTGGCTTAAGCTGTACATTGATTTTTTAACATTGGTTATTTAGCATTCAGCCAAAATAAGTTCAGTCCACCTCTAACGAAAATATTGTGTATCTATTATATGTGAAGGAAATATTTTCTCCAAATCATTTGTCCTTTAACCCAGTGTACAATGTCTCTTTGTCAGTACAAGTTTAAAGGTTTTCAGTACTTAAATAAGTCAATCTTTCTTTAATATTTTTTAGCGTGGTATCACACGTACTGACAGGCTTTCTCCACTCACTCCAGTATTCTAGAAATACTCTCCTGTATTTTACAGATAGTAGCTGTTTGTGTAATGCTTCCCGTAAGTGTCCGGGCCTGCTTCTGTGCTCGATATTCCTTCATCCAATTAATCTGCCTCTTGCTTTATTTACTCCTGTTTTCCTTGTTATACTTTAATAGTATGCTTGATACCTGGCAGGATAACTTCCAAGCCTGCCTCATTTCTTTCCTTCACTTGCGTTTCATTTGGAGAGCTATAATCTTGAGGTTAAGACTTGGAGCAATTAAAGCTATTTCCCCCGGGGGTACAGGAATGTTCAGGTCTCTTTGAAGAATGTTATCAAGACCTAGGACTATCTGAATTCCTCAGGGTCTACTAATTAAGCATCAAGTGAGTAGGGCAAAGTTAAAGTTTTCATACTTTAGAATGTGGGAAAACCAGGCTATTAATTACAGGCCTAACTTAGACCAGAAGGTTGTTAAGTTCTTTGGAAAGATAAATACGAATACATATATATATATTTAAAAATATATATATTTGTTGCTGCTGTTTACTTGCCAAGTCGTGTCCGACTCTTTGTGACCCCGTGGACTGTAGCCTGCCAGGCTCCTCTGCCCATGGGATTTCCCAGGCAAGAACACTGGAGTGGGTTGCCATTCCCTTCTCCAGGGGATCTTC
>SJYX01009212.1:101821-150611 GCA_006410675.1 Oreotragus oreotragus | reverse complement strand
CTGGTCTGTGGGAGGAGAAGGGGGCCTGCAGGAGAGGAGGAGGGGGTCTGTGGGAGGAGAGAAGGGGGTCTGTGGGAGAAGGGGGCCTGCAAGACAGGAGGAGGGGGCCTGGGGGCACGCGGCGCTAACCTGCCAGGAGTGCAGTGCAGGGAGCGGAGGTCAGCACCTGTGTCCCCTCCTCCCACCTCCAAACAGGGAGAAGAAGGCTTCTTCCTCTCGAAGCCACTGCGACTGGGAAGAGCAAATCCGACTCCACACTCTATCTGTTCTTTTACTTCAACCTTTGTATTATTCTGTTGCTTGTGTTTGAGTTAGGAATGTCGTGCAGAGCCCATTCGCAAGGCTCCGACCTTGAAGGGGTAACACTTCCATTCACACAGGGATAAAAGGCTACATTCATGACAGCGGATATCATCTGTCATGTGGGAGGTTTGTAGGGACACGGGGACCTCACCGATGTGGACAGCTGCAAGAGCCGAGGACTCCGATACCAAGAAGCCTGCGCCAACCAGCCCTGCGCCTGCCTCCCCGCCTTCGATGCTTTGCTGAACCCCTTCTGGGAGCTCAGGGTCTGGGGCATGAACCACTGCTCTCCCCGCGTGGTCCCGCAGCAGATCCGTCTCTGCTCCAAACTCCGGCATTTGCTGCTCGGTGTGTCTGACTCTCTCTCGGGCACGTGAGCCTGTGCCCGGCACCACCAGCTGAGGAAGGTGCCACCGGGGAAGCCGGGGCGCCCGTGAGCAGGAGGCTCTGAAGCGCCGGCCCCGGCCGGGGGTTCACATCGGCCAGGGGGTGTGAGGAGCGCCGCCCGGAGCACCGAGGTGGAGATCTCCAGCATCCCTGCATCTGATCGGGGGGCGCCCCCAGGAGAGGGGCCCAGAGNGGGGAAGCCGGGGCGCCCGTGAGCAGGAGGCTCTGAAGCGCCGGCCCCGGCCGGGGGTTCACATCGGCCAGGGGGTGTGAGGAGCGCCGCCCGGAGCACCGAGGTGGAGATCTCCAGCATCCCTGCATCTGATCGGGGGGCGCCCCCAGGAGAGGGGCCCAGAGCCCAGAGGCTCTTCAGAGGATGCTTTGTGGGAGGGCGGTGGGATTCTGGAGCTGGCTGGCCAGCCAATGTTTGAATTTTTAGAAACTGAAACAGCCATTCTCAAAAATTCAGTGATATAAAGTTACAATGAAATGACTTATCAGGTAGTCAATACTTAATACTCACCATTTCTTAATTCTTTCACCGTTATCATCACTGACCTTCAGAGTGTTTTTACAAGTCCGCTCTGTCTGTTTGGCGGAAGAACGGGGCACGCTGCTCTGCGTCCTGTCCCCGGGAGGCACGTGGCAAGGCTACCGGCGAGGCTCTGACGCCCCTCCTTGTCTAACTCTGGCCTCAGTTCCTAACTTAAGCTATCACCCAACATTCATGTTAGAGCCACTCTCTTTCGTCAGTTACAGCTGCAAAAATCAGGGACTCCCAGGTGGCACACTGGTCAAGAATTCACCTGCCAGTGCAGGAGAGGAAGATGAGGCTCTGATCGACCCCCGGGCTGGCAAGATCCCCTGGAGAAGGAAATGGCCGCCCACTCCCGTGCTCTTGCCTGGAGAAGTCCACAGACAGTGGAGCCTGGCGGGCGACAGTCCAGGGGTTGCACAAGACCCCGGCGGCAACAGCACACACGCACACTGTAAAAATCCCCGGAGGCCTTTGGCTACATGCGATTTGCAGTAGAGAGTCCTGTATTTCTCACTATCTGCAAACTGCGTCCACTTCACATCAGTGAGTGTATAACAAACAGGTATGTATTCAAGCATGTGACATCGCTCCACTTCTGCCCCCGACCATCTTAAAAAGTCCCAGTGCCCGTGGGGGAGGGCTTGGCCGGGGAAGCTGGGCCAGGGCGCCCGGTTTCCACACCAGGTGCCTGGGAACTGAGGCCTCCCATGACCCACGAGAAGCAGCGCTTTGACACGTGTCATCCGAAGGTGTGGACGCCAAGAGGCTGCTTGCCAGAGAAGCATGGCCTGAGGTAAGCAGACCTTTGCTCATCCTCTATCTGCCCCACAGCCTAGGAGTCAGGCCTTGGGAAGGGAGAGAGAAGGGGTCAGAACCAGACCTGTTCCATCCTCACAGAGGGGAAATGGAATCAGATTTACATCAGCAGGAGAGGAGACTTTAAAGATGGACCGGACTGATGGTCTACTAACTGGAAGTGACGCGAATGCTGCTAAATACTGTTAAGGGATGCAAAAGCAAAATTCAACAAAATTTGGCCTAAGGCAGTGACTGCAGAAGATTAAAGCCATTCCGTATCAATGGCCCCTGAGTTGAGTCGGCTCAACAAATACACCGCTATAACCTGAAGTATACTGTTGGTAAAATATTTTTCAATACATCAAAACTTGTTCTCTCAGGCCACACAGCAGTGCCATGTACCCTAAATCAATGTGTGTTTTGAAATAGAAAGCGTCTGTTAGCATCCACCGAGCAGCACAGATGGTCCATTCCTACTGAGAAGCTACTGGATTCCAATTCCAGGCTTAGTTAAGCAATAATTCCTAATGAACTCTCAGAAAATATCCTTAGAGTGCTGGACTTAAGACACCGGAGATTCACGTTACTTTCCCACCTCTGCAAAAAAGCTGTGTCTGCAGCAAGTAGGAAGGAGTCCAAGATGCTGAGATGTCAAAGCTAAATTTTTTAAAAAGCAGCTTTACTGAGATATAATTCACATACCATATAATCAACCCATTTTACGCACACACTTCAGTGGCTGTTAGTACATTCACAGAGGTACACAACCGCAGCCATAATCCACTTTAGAATATTTTCATTTCCCAAAGATCCCAAAGGTACATCCTGTACCTCTAAATCCTCCAGCCCGAGGGGTCCACTCCTCTTTCTTTCTCTACGTATTTGCCTATCCTGGACATTTCATATAAATGGAATCATCCAACATGTGGTCTTCTGCAACTGGCTTCTTTTACACTGCTTCATTTTTTACTGCCAAATAATACTCCACTGTAGGAATACGCTGTGTTCTATTTACCCATGCACTAGCTGATGGACCCGTGGATGGTGCATGCTTTTTGGGCACTGTGAATGGTCTTGCTGTGAACATCTGTGTACAGGTTTTGCATGGACCTGGTTTCATTTCTCTTGGATAAATACCCAGCGGTGGAAGTACCTGGCCATATGGTGACTCTACGCTTAACCACTAGCCCAACTGCCAAAATGTTGTCTGAAGAGGATTCACATCGCCACAGGCAATCTGTGAGGGGTCCAGTTCTCATCCTCACCAACACTTGTCAGTATCTGAGGATGCTAGATTTTAAAGACAGAATAGCTTACACCCACTGGAAGCCTACCAGGTGTCCAGTTTAACATATATATACATACACAACATGTTCTCCACAAACGGTTCCTGCCAACTATGGCAAATACAACCTCTCCAGTCTTTTCCTCATGGTCTGTGTCTACAAGGGACCAAAGTGAAAGTGAAAGTGAAGTCACTCAGTCGTGTCCGACTCTTTGTGACCCTGTGGACTGTAGCCCACCAAGCTCCTCTGTCCATGGGATTCTCCAGGCAAGAATACTGGAGTGGGTTGCCATTTCCTTCTCCAGGGGATCTTCCCGACCCAGGGATCGAACCTGGGTTTCCTGCACTGCAGGCAGACGCTTTAACCTCTGAGCTACAAGGGACCAAAGGTTATCCCAATCCTGTCTTCCCTCTGCTTCTAACCCTGATGTAAGTAAAAACGACAACAATGCTCTTAAGGAGATGTATTTGTGAAAGTGAAGTTGCTTAGTCGTGTCCGACTCTTTGCAACCCCATGGACTGTAGCCTACCAGGCTCCTCTGTCCATGGGATTTTCCCAACCCAGGGGTTGAACCCGAATCTCCCACGCTGTAGACAGACACTTAGCCGTCTGAGCCACCAGGGGTAACACACACCTTTTCTTCGACCTAAAAAGCACTTTTTCGTCCCCCAGTCCTCAAATGTAGCCCACCCACCAAGCACTATACTCTGGTGCATCGCTCTTGCTCTCAGACCGCCTTTCCCGTCCACACTGCTGTTCAACGCACAGAGCGGGACAGGAGACGGCTGCAGACAGGGTGTGAAGACAGCGGGGAACCTGGGCCATCACACATGCCCCGTCTGCACCGCCCCGGGCACTGTGGGCTAGAGTCCCCTGGCAGAAACACCCCACGCAGAACGCCAGTGGTTTCGGTGGACCGGACGCTTCTGCCTGTCACTGAGGGCTGGCCGTGTGTAGCCAAGACAGCTGGGTGAGTCACGTGGACGCTGCCGCCCTGGGCAGTGCCTCTCCCAGGAGGTGTGGGCTGAGGTCTTGCTCTGTCTCCTCCTTTGGGGTGGGCAGGGCCTCTTGCGGTCTTAGTCACAAAGACAGCAGACAGTCTGGGTTACTGAGGATGACCGTTCCATACGTGTCTGTCTGATGAATGAGTTAATGAGCAGTCCCACTGGTCAGGATGGAGGGAGCTGATTTCTGACAGACAGCCTTCCTCCTTGCCACACTTGAGCCCGAATGACTTTTTCCCTATGGGATCAGTGACTCCAAGTCACTCATGTGAGTGAGGAAGCATCTGGGCAGCCCCCGTGTAAATCTCCTTTTGTGATTTAATATTTAGCTATCACTAATGCACACAGTATGATCGACTTCCTGTAAGTGACCTCTTGCGTGACTTCAAGACTGCATTATCTCTTTCTGAAGGTTTCAATTCTTATTTTTTAAAATTGAGGCATGGCTGACATACAATATATGTTTTCAGCGTACAACATAGTGATTCACAATTTTTAAAGGTTGTCCTCCATTTATAATTATTGTAAAGTACGGACTATATTCCTTGTGTTGTATAACATACTTTGTAGCTTATTTTATAGGCAGTAGCTTGTACCTTTTAATCTCCCAGCTTGCCTCTCCCTTCTTCCTTCTCCCCACGGTTCTCTGTACCTGTGAGTCTGTTTCGTTTTTTGTTACTTTTATTAATTTGTTGTATCTTTTTTTTAAGATTCCACATCTAAGTATATCATACACTATGTCTTATTTCACTGCATATAATACCCTCCCGGTCCATCTGTGTTCTTGCAAATGCCACAAGCTTCATCCTTTTTGCGCGTTCCACTGTGTGTGCATATCTTGCATTATCCATTCGTCTGCTGAAGGACACGTGGATAGCTTCTCTATCTCGACAACTGTATATGATGCTGCTGCTGTGAACACTGGGTGCACGTATCTTTTAGAATTAGCGCCTTCACTTTCTTTGGATATATTCCTAGAGTGGAATTGCTGGGTCACATGATAGTTCTATTTTAAATTTTTTTGAGAAACCTCCATACTGCTTTCCACAGTGGCTGCACTGATTTACATTCCCACCATCGGTGTACGAAGGTTCCCTTTTCTCTGCATCCTCCCACGTATTATTTGTGTGTGTTTTTTGATAGCCATTTTTCGATGATGATACAATATCTCATTTGGGTTTTGATTTGCAGTTCTCTGATGATTACTGATGTTGAGCATCTTTTCATGTGTCTGTTGACCATCTGTATGTGTCTTCTTTGGAAAAATGCCCATTTTAAAAAAGAATTCTTGTTCATTTTCTCTTCTTCTGAGATCAGCATGTATATCCCCTAAACAGACACAAACCCCTTCCAACAGAGCCCAGTGTGGTCTGACCACTGTGTACAGGCCACACGCAGCTGCTGCCTCTGAGCAGGGGCCCCGTCTCGCGCCGGGGTCTGCACCGCGTGCTCAGCCCTGCCTCCCGAGCTCCTCCACACTTCACAGTCTTTCCTGAATTCGACAGGATGGTGAGACTTTCATCCCACAGGATGTCTCAATCTGGGTTCATCCAATGTCTCTGTATGGCCAGACCCAGAGCATGTATTTTCTGCAGAAATAGCATGGACTTGGCTTCTCCTGTCCGTGTTCCATGGGGAGGTACCTGACGTCACTCGAGCCAACACTTGGTCACCTGGCCAAACTGCTGTCTTCCAGGTCGCCCCACTATAGAGTCACCACATTTATCTTTGTGACTGATAAATATTTTATAGCAAGCTATTCCAAATTAACCAATATCCTATACTTCAACAATGGCAAATAGATGGGGAAACAGTGCAAACAGTGGCTGACTTTATTTTTCTGGACTCCAAAATCACTGCAGATGGTGATTGCAGCTATGAAATTAAAAGACGCTTATTTCTGGGAAGGAAAGTTATGACCAACCTAGACAGCATATTAAAAAGCAGAGACATTACTTTGTCAACAAAAGTCTGTCTAGTCAAGGCTATGGTTTTTCCAGTAGTCATGTATGGATGTGAGAGTTGGACTCAGCTTTCTTTAAAAGCTGAGTGCTGAAGAATTGATGCTTTTGAACTGTGGTGTTGGAGAAGACTCTTGAGAGTCCCTTGGACTGCAAGGAGATCCAACCAGTCCATCCTAAAGGAGATCAGTCCTGGGTGTTCATTGGAAGGACTGATGTTGAACCTGAAACTCCAATACTTTGGCCACCTGATGCGAAGAGCTGACTCATTTGAAAAGACCCTGATGCTGGGAAAGACTGAGGGCAGGAGGAGAAGGGGACGACAGGATGAGATGGTTGAACGGCATCACTGACTTGATGGACGTGGGTTTGGGTGAACTCCGGGAGTTGGTGATGGACAGGGAGGCCTGGCGTGCTGCGGTTCATGGGGTTGCAAAGAGTTGGACACGACTGAGCGACTGAACTGAACTGAACTGTGCTTCAACAAGCCTCCACTCACCTGCTTTGGCGTTCATTAATAGCTCCTGCCTGAAACCGCCGCCGTCCTGATGGCTGTTAAGGGCCTTCTGTTGTCCTCGTCTCCACCACATCCACCATTTATTGGTTCTTCTGCCCATTTTGAATCGAGTTTTTAAAAATACTGAATCGTATTAGCTGTTTATTTTTGATATTAACCCCTTAAAGGTCATATCATTTGCTAATATTTTCTCCCATTCAATAGATTGTCTTTCCACTTTGTTGATGGTTTCCTTCACTGTGAAAAGTTTTTATGTTTAATTAGGTCCAATTTATTTATTTGCGCATTTATTTCCTTTGCTTTAGAAGACAGAGCCCCCTAAAAATATAAATGTATTACTATAATTTATCTCAGAGACTAGTCTATCTTTTCTTTTAGGAGTTCTATGGTTTCCTGTTTTACATTTAGATCTTTATCCAATTTTGAGCTTATTTTGTATACAGTGTTAAAAGAATGTTCTAGTTTAATTCTTTTACATGTAACTGTCCAGTTTTCCCAGCACTGCTTATTGAGGAGACTGTCTTTTCTTCATTGCATATTCCCGCATCCTTTGTTGTAGATTAATTGACCGTAAGTGTGTGAGTTTATTTTTGGGCTCTCTATTCAATTCCATTGCTCTGTGTGTCTGTTTTTGTGACAGTACCATTCTGTTTTGATTACCGTAGCTTTGTAATGTACTCTGAATTGGGATTCCCTGGTGGCTCAGACAGTAAAGACTCCAGCTGCAGTGCAGGAGACCTGGGCTTGATCCATGAGTTGGGAACATTCCCTGGAGGAGGGCATGGCACCCCACTCCAGTGCTCTTGCCAGGAGAATCCATGGACAGCGGGGCCTGGTGGGCTACAGTCCACGGGGTCGCATGGAGTCAGACACGCCTGAGTGATTATGCACATATTTAGTCCGTATTCAGTTGTTCTCTATTTTATTGGCATCTTGCCTGAACTTGAACCTCCTTTGTTTTAACCCTTTGGGCAACATGTTATACCATTAGACCAAACGTTGTCTATATACTCAGCTCTGCTCCTATTTCTGCTTCAGCCAAGTGGGCAGACTGACTTCCAGGATTCAAACTCTTACTGTGTCCTTCTTATGTAGATAAACAACCATGTCAAACAAATTCTAACACGTCATGGGTAGTAAACTGTGAATCCTGTTTTCCATTTTTCTACTAGCACAAAATGGGGGATGGATGACAGGCGGGTTGATCCTCTGGGGACCGTGAGCTGACTAAGTAATACTCACTGATCTTGGCGTGGTGTGCTTCTTGCACACCTGGGAGTTTGTGGGAGGCCAGGCACAGCCAAGCACATGCAGTCACCAGTGATGCTGGCATAGTGGTGAGGAAACCAAGTCCTGGGGATTCTGATCCCCAAATACCTGCTGGCCCTTGCCCTCTTCCACCTCTTCAGGGCCTCCATCAAAATGCCCTTGAGCATCCCCGTTTTCAGTCTTTCCTCTCCCAAACGAAGTTAGCTTTATTCTGCAGAGATGTAAACCTGGCCCTGAAAGGCCCCTTTCCAAACCCTCTGTTTCCCACTGCCCCTTCTCCCCTGCCATGAGATTCCCCAGCGGCAAGGCCAACTACGCATAAGGATTCTTTTTGGCCAATAACCTGCACGATGTCCCAGATGGTTTTTACCCATTCAATTATTTTTCTGTCTTAATCATATTTTATCTTCAACAGGTGCTGCTCTGATGCTCTGCCCTCCCTTTTAGTGGTCAGGAGTCGCTGCTCGAGGAGCCTCATGAGCAGTGACTCCTGACAACAAGGGGGTGAGTCTACATCGTGACTGCCGCTCTAGTCTTCCTTAGGAACACCCGTCTCTGAGGATGGAGACAGAGGTCTCAGAAGGGGGCTCTTCAAACACAGAGAGGAGGGAAGAAAAGTAACTGCACACACATTAAACCCTCCAAAACAACGCTGATTTAGGAGAACCACCTTATTCTCTACGGGAGAGGGGTTCCATATGCTTATTGTGGGGTTTTTCTAATCTGGATTTTAAACTCTCAGAGTTAAGCCAACCTCTCTGGAGCCAGACGGGCCCTCTCACCCCCCAGGGCAGAAAGCCCAGCCCTATGCTTGCTGTTGCTCCGCTCAGTAGGCCTTGGGTGACCCCGAACCAGCCTTGCTGCACTGGCCACTGCGCCATGCTGACCCCTTAACCCTCTCAGGATGGCGGCCAGCTGCTCGGACTGTAGGAAAGCTCCAGGCCACTTTGGGACAAAGCCACGCAGCAAAGGTCTGCAGCCCCCTCACTCTTCGGGAGAGTGCAGCAATGCAGAACTGGGCCTCTCTCAGTTGTGGAGAAGAAGGATCCTCTCACACTGTTGGCGGGAACGTGAGGNTGTCCTCGTCTCCACCACATCCACCATTTATTGGTTCTTCTGCCCATTTTGAATCGAGTTTTTAAAAATACTGAATCGTATTAGCTGTTTATTTTTGATATTAACCCCTTAAAGGTCATATCATTTGCTAATATTTTCTCCCATTCAATAGATTGTCTTTCCACTTTGTTGATGGTTTCCTTCACTGTGAAAAGTTTTTATGTTTAATTAGGTCCAATTTATTTATTTGCGCATTTATTTCCTTTGCTTTAGAAGACAGAGCCCCCTAAAAATATAAATGTATTACTATAATTTATCTCAGAGACTAGTCTATCTTTTCTTTTAGGAGTTCTATGGTTTCCTGTTTTACATTTAGATCTTTATCCAATTTTGAGCTTATTTTGTATACAGTGTTAAAAGAATGTTCTAGTTTAATTCTTTTACATGTAACTGTCCAGTTTTCCCAGCACTGCTTATTGAGGAGACTGTCTTTTCTTCATTGCATATTCCTGCATCCTTTGTTGTAGATTAATTGACCGTAAGTGTGTGAGTTTATTTTTGGGCTCTCTATTCAATTCCATTGCTCTGTGTGTCTGTTTTTGTGACAGTACCATTCTGTTTTGATTACCGTAGCTTTGTAATGTACTCTGAATTGGGATTCCCTGGTGGCTCAGACAGTAAAGACTCCAGCTGCAGTGCAGGAGACCTGGGCTTGATCCATGAGCTGGGAACATTCCCTGGAGGAGGGCATGGCACCCCACTCCAGTGCTCTTGCCAGGAGAATCCATGGACAGCGGGGCCTGGTGGGCTACAGTCCACGGGGTCGCATGGAGTCAGACACGCCTGAGTGATTATGCACATATTTAGTCCGTATTCAGTTGTTCTCTATTTTATTGGCATCTTGCCTGAACTTGAACCTCCTTTGTTTTAACCCTTTGGGCAACATGTTATACCATTAGACCAAACGTTGTCTATATACTCAGCTCTGCTCCTATTTCTGCTTCAGCCAAGTGGGCAGACTGACTTCCAGGATTCAAACTCTTACTGTGTCCTTCTTATGTAGATAAACAACCATGTCAAACAAATTCTAACACGTCATGGGTAGTAAACTGTGAATCCTGTTTTCCATTTTTCTACTAGCACAAAATGGGGGATGGATGACAGGCGGGTTGATCCTCTGGGGACCGTGAGCTGACTAAGTAATACTCACTGATCTTGGCGTGGTGTTCTTCTTGCACACCTGGGAGTTTGTGGGAGGCCAGGCACAGCCAAGCACATGCAGTCACCAGTGATGCTGGCATAGTGGTGAGGAAACCAAGTCCTGGGGATTCTGATCCCCAAATACCTGCTGGCCCTTGCCCTCTTCCACCTCTTCAGGGCCTCCATCAAAATGCCCTTGAGCATCCCCGTTTTCAGTCTTTCCTCTCCCAAACGAAGTTAGCTTTATTCTGCAGAGATGTAAACCTGGCCCTGAAAGGCCCCTTTCCAAACCCTCTGTTTCCCACTGCCCCTTCTCCCCTGCCATGAGATTCCCCAGCGGCAAGGCCAACTACGCATAAGGATTCTTTTTGGCCAATAACCTGCACGATGTCCCAGATGGTTTTTACCCATTCAATTATTTTTCTGTCTTAATCATATTTTATCTTCAACAGGTGCTGCTCTGATGCTCTGCCCTCCCTTTTAGTGGTCAGGAGTCGCTGCTCGAGGAGCCTCATGAGCAGTGACTCCTGACAACAAGGGGGTGAGTCTACATCGTGACTGCCGCTCTAGTCTTCCTTAGGAACACCCGTCTCTGAGGATGGAGACAGAGGTCTCAGAAGGGGGCTCTTCAAACACAGAGAGGAGGGAAGAAAAGTAACTGCACACACATTAAACCCTCCAAAACAACGCTGATTTAGGAGAACCACCTTATTCTCTACGGGAGAGGGGTTCCATATGCTTATTGTGGGGTTTTTCTAATCTGGATTTTAAACTCTCAGAGTTAAGCCAACCTCTCTGGAGCCAGACGGGCCCTCTCACCCCCCAGGGCAGAAAGCCCAGCCCTATGCTTGCTGTTGCTCCGCTCAGTAGGCCTTGGGTGACCCCGAACCAGCCTTGCTGCACTGGCCACTGCGCCATGCTGACCCCTTAACCCTCTCAGGATGGCGGCCAGCTGCTCGGACTGTAGGAAAGCTCCAGGCCACTTCGGGACAAAGCCACGCAGCAAAGGTCTGCAGCCCCCTCACTCTTCGGGAGAGTGCAGCAATGCAGAACTGGGCCTCTCTCAGTTGTGGAGAAGAAGGATCCTCTCACACTGTTGGCGGGAACGTGAGGTGGTGCCCCCACTGCGGAGAACAGTGTGGAGTTTCCTCTAAAAGCTAAAAACAGAACTATCCTGACAGTGAAAGTGGGAAAACTGTTAGTCGCTCAGTCGTGTCTGAGTCTTTGCGACCCCATGGACTATAGCCCATCAGGCTCCTTGGTCCCTGGGATTACCTAGGCAAGAATACTGGAGTCGGGGTGCCATTTCCTCCTCTAAGAACCACCATAGGATCCAGAAATCTCACTTCTGGGCATATATCCAGACGAATCTAATCCAAAAGACGCACCCCGTTCATAGCAGCCAAAACAAGGAAAGCACGTGAATGTCCATCGACAAGAGTGGATAAAGGAGTGGATGAAGACGTGGTCCACATATGCAATAGAATACCACCCAGCCATAAAAGATAGTGAAACAGTGCCATCTGCAGCCACACGGGTAGACTCAGAGATGGTCATTCTAAGTGAAGTGAGGCAGACAGAGGAAGGCAAACACCGCATGATATCACTCACATGTAAACCTGGCACAGGACACAAGTGAGCCTGCCTGCAAAACAGAAAAGGACTCACGCACACGAAGAGCGGACCGGTGGTCGCCTGGGCGAGGGGGCTGGGGGGGCAGTGGGGCCGGGGGTCGGCAGACGCGAGCCTGGATACACAGATGGACAGACACGGTCCCACCGCACAGCGCAGGGAGCTACACTCCGTATCCTGTGACACACCCTGAGGGAGAGGAACACAAAACTCGTGTGTGTGTGTGTGCTGTCACGAAGTTGTGGCGACCCTTTGTGACCTCATGGACTGCAGCATGCCAGGCTCTCCCATCCTTCACTATCTCTTGGGAGTTTGCTCAAACTCATGTTCATTGGGTCCACGATGCTATCTAACCATCTCAGAGATCCTCTGTCACCCCCTTCGCCCTTCGCCTTCAGTCCTTCCCAGCACTAGGGTCTTTTCCCACGAAGTGATGGGACCAGGTGCCATGGTCTTAGTTTTTGAATGCTGAGCTTTACACCGGCTTTTCCACTCCCCTCTTTCATCCTCGTCAGGAGGCTCTGTAGCTCCTCTTCCCTTTCTGCCGTCAGAATGGTATCGTCTGCATATCTGAGGTTGCTGATGTTTCTCCTGGCAACCGCTTGTGTTTCATCCAACCCAGCGTTTCACATAATGTACTCTGCACATAAGTTAACAAACAGGGTGACAATATACAGCCTTGTCATACTCCTTTCTTGAGTTTGAACCAGTCCGTTGTTGCATGTAAGGAGCGCTTTATTGCTTCTTAACCTGCATACAGGTTTCTCAGGAGACAGGTAAGGTGGTCTGGTATTCCCACCTCTCTCTATACATACCTTTATATATATATATACATGTATATACATATACGTGTGTAACTTAATTACTTTGCTGTAGAGCAGAAATCAATACAATACTGTAAATCAACTATACTTCAAAAAAAAAAGTAAAAAAACCCAACAAAACACCAAAAACAAACCCACAGAACTGGGCCTTGAGCTGCCTGCAGCGTGACGCTGCAAAGCAGGGGAAATGCCCCTTGGTCTGGCTGCCTCCTCCCCATCTGGCTAACTCCCTGCCGTAGTCACTCCCCCTTCCTGACACTCACACATCTTCCTCTCCCAGAGGAAATGACCATATGTTGGATCTCAATGCAACTGGCACCTAATGGGCCATCTTTTCCAGAGATTTGTACCTTTTTAAAGAGAACTCTGCAGACCCCGTTTAGCCCAAAGAAATGAAACTGACACAAAATAACTGGAGCAAAGGAGTAGGTGCGTAATTTGGCTTGGACTCAGAGGAACTTGGGGTTCTTCACGCCACAGAGCTATAAGCCAGCCTGCACTCTGCCGCTGGAAGGGACGCAGTGCAGGCTGTGAGTCCAGCCGTGTCTCTGTCCTTGGTTCTCCTAAGCCTGGTTTGGACGATGACTCCTCACGGAGCTGCCTCCACAAGCCATTACTGATGAAAATTAGACCCACGCTGAAGCTTAACTTTGCTAATGACACTGATGCCCGTGTGGTGTGCGGGCTCAGTCGCTCAGTCATGTCCAGCTCTTTGCGGCACCATGGGCTGTGGCCCGCAGGCTCCTTTGCCCGTGGGACTCTCCAGGCAAGAACCCACCGAAGTGGGTTCCCGTTTCCTACCCCGGGGGACCGTTCCTATGACAGTACTTGAATTCTTCCTCCCAGATTCGTCATTAACACGGAGGGAATGGGTTGGAGGAAGCCGGCTTCCTGCTCTGACCCTGCGTATCCTTTGATGGGGAGACACTGCTCTCTACTTGGAGCTGGAGGCGGCAGGAACCCCACTCTCAGGGGCCTTAACCCACCACTGTATTTAATCAAGAACCGTCGGGGGTACTTTTTGGAACTGGAAAGGCCACTCTTTTTTTTTTTCCTTTTTGGTTGCACCTCACGGCATGCAGAATCTCCCGGGCCAGGGACCAAACCCGAGCCCTCTCCAGGGGAAGGGCGGCATCTTAACCACAGGACCGCCAGGCAAGTCCAGAAGGGCCCTCTTGGCAGTATGAAACGGGCCACACCAGGCCCTGATCTTTAAATGCTTGTGGGGGCGTGGCTCCAGGTTCGAAGACGCAGCGCCTCATTGGGAGTCTTTTTTTGGAAGCTAAATTTTGCTGTTGAAATGGAATCTAGTCACCAGCAGTAAATTACANTACTGTAAATCAACTATACTTCAAAAAAAAAGTAAAAAAAAAACCAACAAAACACCAAAAACAAACCCACAGAACTGGGCCTTGAGCTGCCTGCAGTGCGACGCTGCAAAGCAGGGAAATGCCCCTTGATGTGGCTGCCTCCTCCCCATCTGGCTAACTCCCTGCCGTAGTCACTCCCCCTTCCTGACACTCACACATCTTCCTCTCCCAGAGGAAATGACCATATGTTGGATCTCAATGCAACTGGCACCGAATGGGCCATCTTTTCCAGAGGTTTGTACCTTTTTAAAGAGAACTCTGCAGACCCCGTTTAGCCCAAAGAAATGAAACTGACACAAAATAACTGGAGCAAAGGAGTAGGTGCGTAATTTGGCTTGGACTCAGAGGAACTTGGGGTTCTTCACGCCACAGAGCTGTAAGCCAGCCTGCACTCAGCCGCTGGAAGGGACGCAGTGCAGGCTGTGAGTCCAGCCGTGTCTCTGTCCTTGGTTCTCCTAAGCCTGGTTCGGACGATGACTCCTCACGGAGCTGCCTCCACAAGCCATTACTGATGAAAATTAGACCCACGCTGAAGCTTAACTTTGCTAATGACACTGATGCCCGTGTGGTGTGCGGGCTCAGTCGCTCAGTCATGTCCAGCTCTTTGCGGCACCATGGGCTGTGGCCCGCAGGCTCCTTTGCCCGTGGGACTCTCCAGGCAAGAACCCACCGAAGTGGGTTCCCGTTTCCTACCCCGGGGGACCGTTCCTATGACAGTACTTGAATTCTTCCTCCCAGATTCGTCATTAACATGGAGGGAATGGGTTGGAGGAAGCCGGCTTCCTGCTCTGACCCTGCGTATCCTTTGATGGGGAGACACTGCTCTCTACTTGGAGCTGGAGGCGGCAGGAACCCCACTCTCAGGGGCCTTAACCCACCACTGTATTTAATCAAGAACCGTCGGGGGTACTTTTTGGAACTGGAAAGGCCACTCTTTTTTTTTTTCCTTTTTGGTTGCACCTCACGGCATGCAGAATCTCCCGGGCCAGGGACCAAACCCGAGCCCTCTCCAGGGGAAGGGCGGCATCTTAACCACAGGACCGCCAGGCAAGTCCAGAAGGGCCCTCTTGGCAGCATGAAAAGGGCCACACCAGGCCCTGATCTTTAAATGCTTGTAGGGGCGTGGCTCCAGGTTCGAAGACGCAGCGCCTCATTGGGAGTCTTTTTTTGGAAGCTAAATTTTGCTGTTGAAATGGAATCTAGTCACCAGCAGTAAATTACACAACTGTACTTAAATTCTAAAATAGTTATTTTTACAGCAGTTCTATGAAGTTTAATTTATAAACTTGCCCATTGCCCTGAAAGAGGTAATGAATGCTTCAAACAGTTCCACCTAGTTTTCTATAATTGGCTACATTTGTTTCGGTGTAAATATGCTGATGAGATTTGCATAGAGATTACACATCTAGAGCGTCTTCTTTTTTTTTGGGAGGGGGTAAGCAGTGAATAGACCGACTGCCCCTAAATGAGGATGCACTCACGTGTGCCTGAACAATTACAATTTCACTTACAAATTAGTTTAAATAACGACTCTTCACATACTTCCAAGGTGGTAAAGAACATGCTTGCCAGTGAAGGAGGCATAAGAGATGTGGGTCCAGTCCCTGGGCTGGGAAGATCCCCTGAAGGAGGGAATGGCAACCCACTCCAGTACTCCTGCCTGCAGAGTCCACGGACAGAGGGGTCTGGTGAGCTACAGTCCACGGGGTCACAGAGTCGGACACGGCTGAAGCACCTTAGTACACTCATACACATACACTGCGATTGTTCTTAAGAATGACTGTTTTTTAAAATATACAGTTTTAAAATTCAATCAACTCTCTAGATCTGTTAAATTTTCCCCCGTTTTGTTAGAGGCCAATAAGCAAATTCTGGGCACTGACATATACCATACTGTCTTACTGAGGTTTAGAAAACCAAACAAAACATACTTAGTGACTATCTGTGGCAAGTAAAATGAGTAGAATGGATGTTCTTTTAATTTCATCTACTTACCAACATTTCCCTTACAGAGTATATCTAAATTATCAGTTTAAAATTTACTGAGTTCTTCAAAAATGTTTATTTTTCTAGATAAAACATAAAGAGCCTCAAAGAGGAAATCATTAGAGGTACACAATACGAAGTGTCCAGCATACCAGGAGCGACATCCAGTTCTTTATTCAGAGACACGAGGGGTGAGTGTGTGAGTCTGAGGGTGTGTATGTGTGAGTGTGTGTGAGGGTGTGTGTGTGAGTGTGAGTGTGAGGGTGAGTGTGAGGGTGTGAGGGGTGTGTGTGCGTGTGAGGGTGTGTATGTGTGTGTAAGGGTGTGTGTGGGGGTGTATATGTATGTGTGAGGGTGTGTGTGCATGTCTGTGCAAGGGTGTGTGTGAGAGGGTGTGTGTGTGTGTGAGGGTGTGTGTGTATGTGGGAGAGTGTGTGTGTAAGGGTGTGTGTGTGAGGGTATGTTTGTGTGTGAGTGTGAGGGTGTGTGTGTATGAGGGTGCATGTGTGTGTGTGAGTGTGAGGGTGTGTTTGTGTGTGAGTGTGAGGAAATGTCTGTGCAAGGGTGTGTGCGAGAGGGTGTGTGTGTGAGGGGTGTGTGAGGGTGTGTATGTATGTGGGAGAGTGTGTGTGTAAGGGTGTGTGTGTGAGGGTATGTTTGTGTGTGAGTGTGAGTGTGTGTGTAAGGGTGTGTGAGTGTGAGGGTGTGTTTGTGTGTGTGTGTGAGGACGTGTGTGAGGGTGAGTGTGTGTGTTGTGTGTTTGTGTGTGTGCGTGTGTGTGTGAGTGATGGTGTGTGTGTTTGTGGGTATGTGAGGGTGTGTGTGATTGTGAGGGTGTATGTGAGGGTGTGTGATTGTGAGGGTGTGTGTGAGGGTGTGTGTGAGGGTGTGTGTGTGAGTGTGAGGGTGTGTGTTGTGTGTGTGTGTGAGGGTGTGTGTGTGAGTGACGGTGTGTGTGCGTGTTTGTGGGTATGTGAGGGTGTGTGTGTGAGTGTGAGGGTGTGTGTGTGAGTGTGAGGGTGTGTCTGTGTGAGGGTGGGGTGGGGGCAAGGGAGCCTGAGACTGAACTGCCTCCGGCCTCTGAGTGAAGACATAGCCACTTATCTGCGTGAACAATGGCTGTATTTTCACTTGCAAATCAGGTCCAACAGGTACCTATAGGGCTTTGCATACTTAAATTACTCAGTCTAGCATACTCTTAAAAAACCAGTAATAAATCAAAAGAATCCTGGAGGGCCATTCCCTGAAAGATAACAAAACAGTTAATAACCACTGGCATTGAGCTGAATTACAGTTTGTCTCTAAGGTCCACGGTGCCAAGCCACTGTGGTGGCAACTCGCGCTAACTATTTTAACAGGCCTTAAAATTCTTATTATAGAGTGACAGGTAGATGCTTGTGTCCTTAACTCAACACTGTCCAGAAAAAAAAAAAAAAGGAAGGACGTATAACCGCCTCATGGCAGGACAGACAGCTGGTGTTAGGCAAACATGACTATCTCTTATTACAATTTTGTTTAAAATCGGAAATGAAAATTAGCCCAGTAACTTAATTCTCATTTGTACTAAGTTCAAGTCTCTGGAACCCGATATCTGGCACAGAGAGGCCTCCAGGTAATCCAGTGTGGGGCTGGCAGGTCATGGTGAAGGCTGATCACCGGGCAGGAAAACAGATGTTCCATGCCTTCCACATCCACTGGCTCTTTGGGACTCTGCCCACCCCTGGGAGCGACGCTAAATGCTTAAATCAAATGCACGTGGATTCCTCAGAAGGCGCAGAGCTGTACTAACAAGTACACCATCAACCTATAATCAAGTTACAAACCAAAGTAAAATAAATGATTGCTTCTCTAGGGACGACATAAATACGTTCTTTAGCTGGCTATGGTTAATGTCAGAACTGAACTCTGTGGAGTTGAAGAGGGTCAGCCCGTCACCACACGATGCTTGTGCGATGACTCCACATGGTTTACTTGACTGATGCCATTCGAAGTTCTTAGGAAGTGGGACTTCACTTATCATGGCAATGGAAGTGTTTATGGAAACTGGTTTTAGCACTTGAACTAGTCAATAGTAACATGCAGATGAGCAGGCTTTAGCGGCCAGAAGTGCTCAAACAGGCAACATAATACGTCCATCCCGGAGAGGCAATATCCAGCTGATGGCTGCTGGGAGGCACCGTCTGGTCCCACAAGTGGGGGCAGCCACCCCCTCATCCACAACACTACCTTCCAAGCCAGATGAAGGACGAGGGTCTGGAAGTTAAACACCGTGAGTCCACTTCAGGGAGAAGCTGCTGATGAGCTGGTAGCCTGAACTCTCTCTTATTTGAGGCGGTTTGATTTCAGGATGGTCCACATCTCACAGTCTGAACTCACTGACCAGACTTGCCTTTAAATAAGCCTGAGACCCAGGCATCACAACTGAAAACATGTATGCATAGATATGTCTGTGTGTGTGTCTGCTTAGGGGTGTAAAAGTGTGAGGCAGAGGAGTGGCAATAATAAAGCAAAATGCTGTTTGCATACTTGCATTTATCTGGCCTTTCATCCCAGACTGAGAGAGTAACAGCCGTTAGAGCAGTGTGCTCCGGTGGGCAGGGGATGAATGTACACATCTGACATGGTTTGTTTTGAGACGAGCCTAAAGTCACGGCGAAGTGTTGAGGCAACTGGGTTTTGTTAGGGCATCAAGCTGAGAGGAGCTTTGGAGGACATATCTCATTAGGTGGAACCACCTCTTGCCCGGTCACTATTGTTGACACTCCTTTGATAGACCTTCTATAATACGACCTTCAAGGGATAGCACCCTGGAGAATAACAATGAGAAATGCGGTAAGACAGCCATTTTGACAGGTTCCTCTCAGAGACAGGCTGACCTACTATGGCGATGTCAAGAGAAACAAAAAGCTGGACTGACTTGCTAATGGGATTTGTCAGATCCCTACAAACGCCAAGGAAGGCTGCTTAAGCCTTGTTTGCAGACAGAGGATAAGGGCAATGCAGTGAGTAACCTGCCGTTCGAGAGCTGAAAGCTGCCTCTGAAAAGGGCTACGGATGAAGCCTGCTGCAGTCTTCATCTTTGGAAAATGGTGACTGACTAGAAGCTGAATCTCATCAGCTGTATGGATTACATGACTGATAGGCGAAGAAAGGAAAAATTTACAGAACATACTGATTCTGTCTGTGCTGTTTTAGAAACACAGAATGTTACCATTTGTTTTAAAATGTGTAGGAGTCTTGGTATAGAGGAAGACTGGATTCTTGAGATATACATGGTTTAAGCCACTTGACCGGAATAAAGGGTAACATTCTAAGTGGTAAGTGTGCAATACATATTTTAAGGGTGAATCTTTCATTTCTTGTAAACAACACATGTACGTAATACTGGTTTCATCTTAAATCTGGAATCAGTTGGTTTTTAAGCCCTGACACAATATCAACAATTCTCATCTGTTTTCTTTCCATGTTTATTTTTGAGGTAGCGTTGTTTTATATGGTACAGCTTTGAGAAAGCTAAAAGAATCCAAAGAACTATCGTCAATGACTGGAATTATTTTTAAAAAGGAAGAGAACAGAGGCATTTAGAAAACTGAACCAATCGCTTCAGAAACAAATGTCAGATTCTGAACGGTGAGTGCATGACCCGCTTGAAGAGCTGCGCCAGTTTATATATGTAAACGGGAGATTAATGATCGTGGACCAAAACAAAGGGCCCAGGGTTACGGCTACCAGCATGCTGAAGTGTTCTTCCAAGAAACCACAAAAATCTAGACACTGATCTGCTGTGGGAACCTGCTTCACTCCATGCCCACAAGTCACACTTCTGTGCCATTTTCGCTGTTATAAATACGTTCATAATATCATTGCTTTTCCTTTCTGTCTACAACTGTCAGGCTCCGCGCGTTCCCTTTCTCTTCCTTCCGGGGTCCTCCCTAAAAGGAGAGTAAGGACCGGAACGAACACCGTTGCTTCCCGACCTGGTGTTTTGTTTCAATCAAGTGTGACAAATGCAGGAAAGAAGGCTTCTGAAATTTTAGTCAAGCGAGAGTCCAGTGTTTTCCCGGATGCCTGAGGGCCTCAGCTGCATGTTCAGAATTTCTGGGCAGTCAAATCTGTTTGGTTGTTCTAGGTGGGAGGGCACATCCCATCCCTGTTAGTGGAGTGGAAATCCCTCCACTGAGGAATATTTCTTCAAGCGTTTTTTCTTTCCTGACTCCTCCTCCTGGGACTCCATCACAAGCTGCTGCCCCGCAGCCAGCTGGAGCGCTCGTCACTTCACTTCTCCTGGGCTTTCGCTTCTCTCCGTCCACTGTGCATAGCTTCGGCTACTATGCTCAGTTTCACTGATCTTCTCTTCCACTGTATCTAATCTGCTGCTACTCCAGCCAAGGTCCTTTCTTAATGTCAGATACCATATTTTCTATCTCTGCAAGTTTCATTTACATCTTTTTTTTTTTTTTTTGGTTGCGTGGCATGTGGGATCTGGTTCCCTGACCAGGGATGGAACCCACTTTTCTAGGCACACAGAATTCATTTATAATAGGTGTCGGTACTGTTCTTGCCTACTTAATTCCAGCATCTCTGTCATTTCTGGGTTTGCTTCTATGAATTAGTTTTTCTACTGATTTATGGGTTCTATTTTCCTGCCTTTAAAAAAAGTGGAGTCTTACTTTATTGGATGTACAACGCTGTTAATTTTACACTGTTGGGTGGTGGAATTTGTTGCATTCCCCTAAAGAATGTTGTACTTTGTTCTAGGATGTATTTATTTAGGCAAAGTTCAATCCTTTTGAGCTTGCTTTCAAACTTCATTAGGCCAGGTCCAGAGCAGTCTTTGGCACAAAGCTCATTTACCCTTACTGTTAGGAGACCTCTTCTGAGGACTGCGTGGCCTCCTGTGTACTGTGAGGCCTTCCCACTCACGGGAGCCTTCTGTGAGCTAAGGATTACTGTATACTGCTCTATGGAGGTTCTCCCCCAACCCCAGGTGGCTTCCGATACTAATAAACGCACAGACTCAAATCCCTTTTCAGGCTCTGGAGCTTCCTCTCTGTGCAGCCCCTCTTCCCTGGGTCTCTGCCCCGCAAAACAAGACATCTCAGTCTCCAAACCCCATCGCCGTCTCCTCCACTCAGGGAGACAGCTGGGCTCTCTCTAGATTCTCCCTCCCTGTCGTGCAGCCTAGACACTCCTCTAGGCAGACAAATCCCTTTTCAGGCTCTGGAGCTTCCTCTCTGTGCAGCCCCTCTTCCCTGGGTCTCTGCCCCGCAAAACAAGACATCTCAGTCTCCAAACCCCATCGCCGTCTCCTCCACTCAGGGAGACAGCTGGGCTCTCTCTAGATTCTCCCTCCCTGTCGTGCAGCCTAGACACTCCTCTAGGCAGTAACTGGGAGCAGCTGTGGGCTTTACTTCGCTTGTTTCACTGACTGTCAGCTACTGTCTAGTTTTCTAGTTGTTTAAGGTAGGAGTATAAATCTGGTTTCCATTATTTCTTCATGGCCAGAAGCAGAAGTCAACTCTGACATTATTTTAAAAACATTATAAACAGCCTGGATAATAAAGGCTATCTAGTTCAGTAACTAAATTTGCTCAAGCCTCATTATAAATCAGGTACATTTCACTCCTACCTTCACTAGCCATAGCCTCTGATGCTCAGGGTCTGCCATCCAGTATGATGCTCTGCCATGCTTTAAGCTCTTTGGACCTATGACTTGTATTTGGGCCTCCCGGTGGTAAAGAGTCCACTGGCCAATGCCAGAGCTGCAGGCTACAACCTTGCGTCGGGAAGATCCCCTGGAGGAGGGCATGGCAACCCTCTCCAGCATTCTGGTCTGGAGAATCCCATGCACAGAGGAGCCTGGTGGGCTACAGTCCATGGGGTCGCAAAGAGTTGGATACAACTCACACACGTGAGCAAAGGAACTCAAGGGTGGCAGTAAAGGTTAGTAAAGGCTTGAACTTGAAATAGGCAAAATTTCCTGGGGAGTGCTTTGATTGGATGGGGTTGCATGAGGGCATGCAGTCCGCGCCTTATGCATGCTGGGAATAAAGAGGCAGATTTTGGGCAGAGGATAGCACTGAATATTTGAATAATCTAATAAAGACAGGAGACTACTGCAAACTGGAGTCATTAAGTCAAGCTTGACGTACAAGTCATTCTTCCTTTTAGTTTTCCTTCTAGAAGGTAGGTTCCGTCACGTGTGAAACTCCAAACGCACAGAACTAGAAGCCATTTAAAGATCTTATGCGAGGAACCAAAATGTGTCTTTGCCCTCTCGAAGGTTATCACACCTCGCAGAGCTAGCACGGGCCCACGGGCCCTCAGTTTAATACATTCCGTATGATACGCACCACCTTCAAGGGGTTACAGATGCAGAGCCCCCCTGTTTTTACAGTAACTCTGGAGAGGTGGGTCAGAAACACGGTCTTACAAGTGAAGACGCTGACTGATCTAGTGAATGAGAGATGGGGGCAACAGAACACGCCAGCTTTCCTGACATCGTCAGGCTCAGTGTGCTCTGGTCCCTATGACCTGATATTTCATTTAACACGGTGAAGCGTAACGTTGGCCTGGCACTGGTGAGTCAAGATTTTGGGCAGAGGATAGCACTGAATATTTGAATAATCTAATAAAGACAGGAGACTACTGCAAACTGAAGTCATTAAGTCAAGCTTGACGTAAAAGTCATTCTTCCTTTTAGTTTTCCTTCTAGAAGGTAGGTTCCGTCACGTGTGAAACTCCAAATGCACAGAACTAGAAGCCATTTAAAGATCTTATGCGAGGAACCAAAATGTGTCTTTGCCCTCTCAAAGGTTATCACGCCTCGCAGAGCTAGCACGGGCCCACGGGCCCTCAGTTTAATACATTCCGTACGATACGGACCACCTTCAAGGGGTTACAGATGCAGAGCCCCCGTGTTTTTACAGTAACTCTGGAGAGGTGGGTCAGAAACACGGTCTTACAAGTGAAGATGCTGACTGATCTAGTGAATGAGAGACGGGGGCAACAGAACACGCTAGCTTCCCTGACATCGTCAGGCTCAGTGTGATCTGGTCCCTATGACCTGATATTTCATTTAACACGGTGAAGCGTAACGTTGGCCTGGCACTGGTGAGTCTAGCGAGGAGGTCAGCGGGAAAGATGCATGTGAAGATATGTGACTGTGAGTCAGACTCGAGATCTTAGAGAACTCAGGCAAGAACACAGCAAAGATGAGGGCAACAGCTAAGAGCTGAGCAACAGAAACCAGCTTACACTATGCGCTAACCCAGTGTTTTCACTGTGAATCCTGCCACCCAGGACTTCCCTGGTGGTACAATGGATGACCTCCCGCCTGCCAGTGCAGGGGACATGGGCTTGGTCCCTGGTCTGGGAAGATTCCACCTGCCTCGGAGCAACTAAGCCCGTGCACTGTGCAGCGGCTGAGCCCACACACCCAGGGCCCGGGCTCTGCAACGAGCGCAGCCGCCGCCCCAAGGAGGCCGTGACTGCAGAGCAGGCCCCGCTCGGCATGACGGGAGAGGGCCCAGGCACAGCTGCGAGGGCTCAGTGTGGCCAAAATAAATACCTAAACAGATAAAGTGCAGAAAACGCGGCCATCTATACACAGGGCAAGGACATTGAGAGCATCACAATGAGGTCATCGGGCTGTGTGCCTGATGCTGCTTTGGCAGTGGTGCTTACACAACACGGAGCTTTGCATTTAGTATATTTTCCAAACCAGATTAGGGGAAGAAGCTGCTTAGCTGCAGAAAGAGGCCCCGGCATTAAGAAGGGAGGTCCTGGCTGAGAGCAGCGCCAGCTCTGGCGCGCGCTCCGTGCTCAGCCGCAGTGTCAGCACTGACACCAGCCCCCTTTTGAGAGCTGGCGGACCAGCACGCCCGAAAAACAAGAGTCACCGCTTGGCACGTGGAGCAAAATGGAATATTCCAAGGTTGTCCTCGGCCAACAGACGCTACAGGCTAAGTCATCTGGTTATAGAGAGAATAATAAATAAAGCTCTTGCAAAGTAAAAACAAGTCAAAAAGACAGTGTATGTTTCCTTCTTTTAAAATTTTTCCTTCCTTTTTTTTTTTTTTTAAACATTTTGCTGGGTGAAAGGAAGGTTAAAAAAAGTTAAGGAGCAGCGTGGGGAGAAGACAGTCCCTCCAACAATGGCACTGGGAAAACTGCACGGCTGCGTGTAAAAGAGCGAACCCGGAGCATCGTCTCATAGCACGTACGAAAGTGAGCTCAACGGGGACTTAAAGCCTAAACGTAAGGCCTGAAACCACACAGCTCCTAGAAGAACACACAGGAATCCACACTTTGACGTAAGTCTTGGCAATATGTTTTTGGATCTGTCTCCTCAAGCAAGGGAAATAAGAGTGAAAATAAACAAACGAGGCCTAATTAAACCTAAAAGTGTTTGCACAGCAAAGGAAACCATCAACAAAATGAAAAGACAGTCTACTAAATGGGAGAAGATACTTGCAAATGATATGTCTGGTAAGGGTTAATATCTAGAATATGCAAAGAGTTCACACCATTCAACACCAGAAAAACAAACACTCAATTAAATAAAAAATGGGCAGAACCTGAATAGACATTTGTTTCAAAGAGGCCATAGAGATAGTCCACATGCACATGAGAAGATGCCTGCACCACCACAACCAGAAATCAAAACCCTGAGACAGAAGCTCACACCTGTCAGAATGGCCACCATCAGAAAGACCACAAACGATAAAGGTCGGCAAAGTTGCAGGGAGAAGGGAGCCTTAGTTCACTGCTGGTGGGAATGTAAACTGGCGCAGCGACTACTGGAAACAGTATGGAGATTTCTCAAAAAATTAAAAATAGAACTACCACATGGTCCAGCAATTCCACTCTCAGGTATATATGAGGAAGAAAATGAAAACACTACTTCAAAAAGATACATGCACCCCAGTGTTTCTAAGAAGAGCATTGTTTACAGCAGGCAAGACATGGGACCAAGCTAAGTGGCCATCAACAGATGACTTGGGAGACTGGCACTGAAACACGTATAATATCATATAAGAAAAGAATCGCCAGTCCAGGTTTGATGCAGGATACAGGATGCTTGGGGCTGGTGCACTGGGATGACCCAGAGGGATGGTACGGGGAGGGAGGTGGGAGGGGGGTTCAGGATGGGGAACACATGTACATCCGTGGCAGATTCATGCTGCTGTATGGCAAAACCAGTACAGTATTGTAAAGTAATTAGCCTCCAATTAAAATAAATTAAAATAAAAAAAGATAGAAGATTTTATACACACACACACACACACACAAATAGAATGCAGCTCAGCCATAGAAGGAATGAAATTCTGCCATCTGTAGCCACGTGTATGGACCTAGAGAATTCTACAGTCAGTGGTGTAAGTCAGAGAAGAGCAAACACCATGCATGCTCATCCATACATGTGGAATCTAAAAAATAAACAGATGAAAACAACAGAACAGAAGCAGCCTCGCAGGCGTGGAGCGATTATCAGGAGAGGCGTAGGGGGCAGATGAGCGAGGGGAAGGGGATGAAGAGGCCTAGACCGCCACGCGTGGGACAGACAAGCTGCGCTGCGCGTGCCTAGCCGCTCAGTCCGGTCTGACCTGTGACCCCATGGACTGTGGCCCACCAGGCTGCTCTGTCCATGGAATTCCTCAGGCAAGAACACTGGCGTGAGCAGCCTATCCCTTCCCCAGGGGATCTTCCCGACCCAGGGATGGAACCCAGGTATCCCTCATTGCGGGTGGATTCTTTACCAGCTGAGCTACAAGCAAAGCCTGAAAATACTGGAGTGAGCAGCCTATCCCTTCCCCAGGGGATCTTCCCGACCCAGGGATGGAACCCAGGTCTCCCTCATGCAGGTGGATTCTTTACCAGCTGAGCTACAAGGGAAGCCTGAAAATACTGGAGTGAGCAGCCTATCCCTTCCCCAGGGGATCTTCCCGACCCAGGGATGGAACCCAGGTCTCCCTCATGCAGGTGGATTCTTTACCAGCTGAGCTACAAGCAAAGCCTGAAAATACTGGAGTGAGCAGCCTATCCCTTCCCCAGGGGATCTTCCCGACCCAGGGATGGAACCCAGGTCTCCCTCATGCAGGTGGATTCTTTACCAGCTGAGCTACAAGGGAAGCCTGAAAATACTGGAGTGAGCAGCCTATCCCTTCCCCAGGGGATCTTCCCGACCCAGGGATGGAACCCAGGTCTCCCTCATGCAGGTGGATTCTTTACCAGCTGAGCTACAAGCAAAGCCTGAAAATACTGGAGTGAGCAGCCTATCCCTTCCCCAGGGGATCTTCCCGACCCAGGGATGGAACCCAGGTCTCCCTCATGCAGGTGGATTCTTTACCAGCTGAGCTACAAGGGAAGCCTGAAAATACTGGAGTGAGCAGCCTATCCCTTCCCCAGGGGATCTTCCCGACCCAGGGATGGAACCCAGGTCTCCCTCATGCAGGTGGATTCTTTACCAGCTGAGCTACAAGCAAAGCCTGAAAATACTGGAGTGAGCAGCCTATCCCTTCCCCAGGGGATCTTCCCGACCCAGGGATGGAACCCAGGTCTCCCTCATGCAGGTGGATTCTTTACCAGCTGAGCTACAAGGGAAGCCCGACAGATAAGCTACAAGCAGAGTCGTAGAGCACAGGAAACAGAACCAATATTTTGTAATAACTTTAAAGGAAGTATAATTAAAAAAAATCTGAATCGCTATGTCATACATTTGAAACAAATACCGGAAATTTACTAAGCTTCGATTGGAAAAAAAGAGAGGTAGAGCAGCAGACAAACAATAAGGGTAAAAAAGAAAGAAAAGAGAAGACTCAGCAAAAAAACCCAGGAGACTGGAAATACAAATAAGAGAGAAGAGTCCTGCTGGAAGGCAAAGGGAGAAAGGAGAAGAAATCGCCGAGGACGACGCATGCCCCGAAGCCCTGCCCCACAGAAGCCCACGTGTGCTGGGCCCGCGCTGCCCGTGGCCCGCTCGGGGCGCCTCTGGAGGACCCTTGGGGCTTGAGGGAGCAGGCAAAGCAGATCCTGGGGCAGGGTGGGCTTTGTACAGAGGGTGTCTGTTGTTGACAACAGAGCACAGGGGGTGAAGCGCAGCAGAGTCCCAGGGCTCATGGCGGCGGGTGAGGTGAGTAAGGAAGGGCTCTGGCCCTAAGGCAGCTCTGGCCAGTCTCTTTCAGAAGACGATGTGCGTTGCACTGCCTTGTGGACAACCTCGGCTGTGGTTCGCTGACCTCCTCGTGCCTGCTCTTCCTATCAGGACTCCGGGAAGCGGGGCTTGGGGGGTCTTCGGAAGGCAGTGATGGACCGGCTGCTGTGGCCAGGCAGTGATGGAGTGTGGCTCTCACGGGACTGCCTGTTTGTATCTGCAAGAGGAGGAGAAGTCCAGGGCTCCCCTCCAGAGAGGACCACTCTTCCCTCCGGTTTTCTCACAGAGCCGCTCCGTCAACCAATGCTCTGGGCACAGAGTGTTCACAGACGGCGAGGTCACAGAGGGGCCTCCCTCGGCTGCCGGGGCGAGGTCAGCGGGCTCAGAAGGTGGTCCTCCCTGAGCGCTCGGCTGAAAGGGGGACGAGACAGCCACAAGGGGACCTGGACGGGGAAAAAAGTGATCGGGCGATCGGGGGTCCACCGCCTCGGGCTGAGGGTCCTTCCGAGGCGGGTGTGTGTGTGCAAGCCAACATCCTGGAGGGTGTTCCGTGCTGTGTTGTGCTGAGTCACTTCCGTCGTGTCCCCCTCTGTGCGACCCCATGGACTGCGGCCCGCAGCCTCCTCTGCCCACGGGATTCTCCAGACCCCGACTCTCTGGACTGCGGCCCGCCAGCCTCCTCTGCACATGGGATTCTCCAGACCCCGACTCTCTGGACTGCGGCCCGCCAGCCTCCTCTGCACACGGGATTCTCCGGGCAAGAATGCTGGAGTGGGCTGCCATGCTTCCTCCAGGGGATCTTCCAAACCCAGGGATCAAACCTGTGTTTCCTACATTGGCAGGCGGATTCTTTACCTGCTGAGCCATCACGCTTTCAAAATGTATTCACTTTTAAAATTTACATAAAGTAAATCCATTTACATAAAGTAAAATCCACTTCGCAGGTGGCTCAGTGGTCAAGAATCCGCCTGCCAACACAGGAGACACAGGTTCAATCCCTGGGTTTGGACGCTCCCCTGGAGGAGAGCGTGGCAACCCACTCCAGTGTTCTTGCCTGGAGAATCCCATGGGCAGAGGAGCCTGGAGGCCTACAGTCCACGGGGCCAGAGAGAGTCAGATATGACTGAGCAACTACACGGCAGCAGCAGAATCCATACTTTCTTCAAAAGCAGGTGCAGGCGTTTCTGACAAGAAATATCATTCGAACGTTCCATCTACTGCCGAGTACTGACAGACCATGACATTACAGACACGGACAGAGTCGGGGAGGGAAGTCTGAATTACAAAAGAAATTAACCAAGCAAGAAACAGAACTTGGAGTTTCAAAAGTGGCATAGAGTGAAAATCTAAGAAGTACACAGACTATTTTCAGTTACTTAAAATCTCATCATTTCCATTAAGACACATTGTTAAGTGTAGAAAAGACACCCGGAGCAAATCCCTGCCTGGGAATAATAGCGGGAACCTTCCCGTGTGTGTGGAGACCTGGAGACCACAGGATAGCTGGACAACAGACAGGAAAAATACGTCTTGTTGGAAAGAAACTGCTGAGCAAAGCCTGACACAGCGGTGTCTCTCCTGACAGAGCAGTAAATAAACCCAGGCCGAGAATGCTGGGTCATTACGAAATGTTCCCCTTGGACCTACCACAAGGGAAACTTTAGTCTCTTATTATATGCCTCACTCTGCCAAGAGAGAGTCAAATGATCTGCAATAAGATAGTTACCACAGAAACAGAGTAAGTCATAACAAAGCGCGTGGACAGCGGTGCAGAAAAGCAGCGAGGACCATCAGTGTGTGCTCATCACAAGGGTTAGGGGAGCGATTGTGCCTGAGCCTTAAATTAAGGCTACACTACCTCAGGACCAGAGTGACAATAAAGGTGAGACTACAGAAGAAAAGAGGACTCATTCAAAGAGGGAGACGCTCATTACTGGCCCTAAACTTTAAAGACGAAACAGGACACCCACCAGGAGAGGTTATCTAGGGGAACAGGAAAGACCTTTGACCTAAAAGATACAAGTCTTGCATAATTCTTTCCCTATCATTTAAAACGAAGCTTGCTTTACTCTGAACTGAGGGGCATTAACGAGTCCTTTTTCATCACTGCAGTCTTTATCTTTAAACGATCTTAACTTAAGAAATAATTAAAGAGGGCCTCCCTGGTGGTCCAGTGGTAAAGAATCCGCCTGCCAATGCAGGGGACACGGGCTGGATCCCTGGTCTGGGAAGATCCCACGTGCGGCAGAGCAACTGAGCCCGTGGGCACCGCAAGTGCTGAGGCCCGTGCCGCTCAACCGGAGGGCAGCACCTGCCTCCTGCAGCTGGAGAATGCCTGAGCGGCAGCCAAGAGCCAGCTCAGCCAAAAAGAAAAGTCAGCAAATAAACAAAACATTTTAAAAAAGAAAGAGTCAAGAAAAAGTTCATGAAAATCTAGCCTAAGTGTTCTTGCTTCTTCAGAAATTTCTCAAGTAAGGGAAAGACAGTCTTTGAATCACTGGTTGGATAGAGAGTTCCAAGTGAAAGTCACACTTCCATGTGAGTAAAGATGGTGTTTGTTTATATTAAGGGTCTGCTTCACTTATCAATTTCTTATTTGTGTTTTCAGAGCCTTTCACTGACGAGGATGGAACAGGAATTTCAACAGCTTTTGCCAATATTCAAAAGAACATCAGACATCAGAGATCTGAGGATAATTTAGGGGGAGAAACACACCTCAAATACAGAAAATTTACTAAATTTTACACTGAGAAATACATCCATTAACTGATTTTAGTGGAGGAAGACTTCAGTCTGGGGAGAGTGTAGAAATGGACAAACACTCGTTCCGGTTCTGACCACTCCACCATGCACTACATGCTTCTCTAAGGAAAAAACAGATGAATGCTGACTTCTAAAAAGGAAAAGCCCTGCGTGACATTTTCCAAAAAGTAAAACGAAGAGAATGTCCATCAAAAGTTCATATATACAGCAGCTTTTTAATGAGAGCGACTTCTACACAAATAAATTAAGAGGTTTTTTATTACAGAGACAGCAATAGACTTGATAACAACAACTGGTAGCAATTGCTGATCCACATCTAGATTTATATTAAGGGACAAGAAAATAGGCACAGGGAATGTTGAGCAGAAGTAGGTCAAAGCCAGGGCTAAGAGTTGAGGTCAGTGAGTCTAAATTTACACCGGATGAGACAAACTTAAAGAACAGATATACTTTGCTGAGTCCCACTGAACTGAATCTTTCCTTGTAGCTCAGATGGTAAAGCGTCTGCCTGCAATGCAGGAGACCTGGGTTCGATCCCTGGAGAAGGAGATGGCTACCCACCCCAGTATTCTAGCCTGGAGAATCCCATGGGCAGAGGAGCCTGGCGGGCTACAGACATGGGGTCACAGAGAGTCAGGCAGGACTTTGCGACTAAACCAGCACCCACTGAACTGAAGTTTGCAGAGCCTCAAATGGAAGTTAAATACTTCTCTTTAAGTGACAGTTGATTTAAGAAAAGTTTAGTAAGTATGTATTATTTTTATAAGAAAACACAATAAAGATAATTCTATCTGAAAAAAGAAAAAGCCACTCCAATACACAATTGAGGAGTATACACATCTAGAGCCCTTTTCTTTTCTTCTTTACCTAAGGTATCCTCATCCACACTAGGAAGACACACGTGGCCCGAACTGAGTTCCCCAAATGCAACTTCTGCATATAAGTCAAAGGCTTCTTTGCATAGTTACAATAACTGTGCCTTTAAATCAGCTTTCCAGAGAACTGAACAGACACGCAAACAAAACCCTCCCAGGAACAGTCATCTTTCACTTAAAAACTTTTACCAGATTGGACACAGGCTATTTTGAACTCCGACGTGACTGGTGCTGTTGTTCAGCCGCCCAGTCGTGTCAGACACTTTGTGACCCCATGGACTGCAGCACGCCAGGCCTCCCTGTCCCTCAGCATCTCCTGGAGTTTGCCCAAGTTCATGTTGATTACATCAGCGATGCCGTCCAGCCATCTCATCCTCTGATGCCCTCTTCTCCTGCCCTCAAATCTTTCCCAGCATCAGGGACTTTTCCAGTGAGTCAACTGTTCGCATCAGATGACCAAAATACTGGAGCTTCAGCTTCAGCATCAGTCCTTCCAGTGAATATTCAGGACTGATTTCCTTTAGGACTGTCTGGTTTGGTTTCCTTGTAGTCCAAGGGACTCTCAGGAGTCTTCTTCAGCACCATGGTTTGAAGGCATCAATTCTTCGGCGCTCTGCCTTCTTTATGGTCCAGATCTCACATCCGTACATGACCACTGGGAAGACCACAGCCTTGACTATATGGACCTCTGTTGGTGGAGTGATGCGTCTGCTTCTCAACACACTAAGTTTGTCGTAGCTTTCCTGCCAAGAAGCAATCATCTCGCGACTTCACGGCTGCCGTCACCGTCTGCAGCGATTCTGCCAGTTTCCACTGCTTCCCCTTCTATTTGCCATGAAGTGATGGGGCCGATGCCATGTCTTAGCTTTTTTTTAATATTTCGTCTTAAGCCAGCTCTTTCACTCCCCTCCTTCGCCCTCATTAAGAGGCTCTTTAGTTCCTCTTCGTTTTCTGCCATCAGAGTGGCATCATCTGCATATCTGAGGTTGCTGACGTTTCTCCCGCCTATCTTGATTCCAGCATGTAGTTCATCCAGCCCGGCATTTCTCATGACGTGCTCAGCATATAGGTTAAACAAATAGGGTGTCAGCAGACAGCGCTGTTTACTCTCCTCTCGATCTTGAACCAATCAGTTCCATACTGGGTTCTAACAGGTTGCTTCCTGACCCGCATACAGGTTTCTCGGGGGACAGGTAAGACGGTCTGGTATTCCCATCTCTCTAAAAGCTTTCCACAGCTTGCCATGATCCACACAGTCAAAGGTGTTCGTGTAGTCGATGAAACAGAGATAGATATGTTTTTCTGAAATTCCCTTGCTTTCTCTATAATCCAGCAAATGTTTGCAATTTGACCTCTAGTTCCTCTTCCTTTTCTAAACCCAGCTCGGACATCTGGAAGTTCTTGATTTGCATAGTACTGCAAACCAGCAAGTAAGATTTTCAGTATGACCTTCCTAGCATGGGAGATGAGAACAACTGCCCGATGGCCAGCACATTCTGTAGTACGACCCTTCTTGGGAACTGGGATGAGGACACTTCCTTTTCTAAACCCAGCTCGGACATCTGGAAGTTCTTGATTTGCATAGTACTGCAAACCAGCAAGTAAGATTTTCAGTATGACCTTCCTAGCATGGGAGATGAGAACAACTGCCCGATGGCCAGCACATTCTGTAGTACGACCCTTCTTGGGAACTGGGATGAGGACTGACCTTTTCCAGTCCTGTGGCCACTGCTGGGTCTTCCAGGTTTGCTGACATAATGAACGCAAAACCTTTGCATTTTTTAAGGATTTGAATGCATCATCCTTCAAGGATTTGAACAGTTCTGCTGAAATTTGACAATATCCACTCGCTTTATTAACAGCAGTGCTTTGTAACGCCCACTTGACTTCGCACTCCAGAATGCCTAGCTCTGGGTGACTAGCCACCCCATCACAGCAAACCGCTTTATTAGACCTTTTTTATACCGTTCTTCCGGGTATTCTTTCCATCTCTTCTTGATATCTCTAGCGTCTACTAGGTCTCTACCATTTTTATCCTCCCCTAGTAGCTCAGATGTGATTAACCCCAAGTCTAAGCTAGCCACGGTATTTGGAATGTGACTCCACTGAAAAGATGCGTTCTCTGCAGGCAGAGAAGTATTCTGGACAAGGCGGAGGTCAGGGCTAGGGTTAATATACCAGCCTTATGTGACCTTTCCTTAGATAACACATTCCTAGAGCAGATATATCCTTCTACAGAGGACCAGGGTGACTGGCACTCTTGTGTGTCTTTGCCCCAGAGAAGCAGGGTTATTTGTTCATACACTGTAGCTGGGTGCTGTTTTCTAGAGTTTTTTTTTTTCTAAAAGCCTAATGCTGGCATCCAAAGCTCAATAAAAAGACATCTCCTTGGACCTCCCTGGTGGCACGGTGGATAAGAACCCACGTGCCAATGCAGGGAGACGGGTTCAATCCCTGGTCTGGGAGGGTCCCACAAGCCCGGGGACTTGCCGGGACAAGCCGAGAGCGCGGGCTCTGCAGGAGAGACGTCTCTGCTGTGAGAAGCCCCCCATCGCGACAAAGAGGAGCCCCACACACCACAAGAGGAAACCCATGTGCAGCAACCAAGGCCCAGTGTGGCCAACAAAAGGGGCTGTCCGGGTAAAAAAAAGACCTGTTACACGAATTTCTCTCGTGGATCTGAATCAGAGTGTGGATGAAAGCGTTTCCACCGCAGGAGCCGGTCTGCACATAAGTCAGGGGCTGGGGTCTGGGGCGATGGAGGGGCTCTCCACGAACGTGACGTCACCCCACACGGCGGCAGGCTTCTGTCAGTGGGCCCAGGCACCTCAGTATCGCAAACAATATGACTTATTAGGGGCAATGGGGGAGCTTCCCTGACAGCTCAGGTGGTGAAGAATCCGCCTGCAATGCAAGAGACTTGGGTTCGATCCCTGGGTTGGGAAGATCCCCTGGAGAAGGGAAAGGCTACGCACTCCAGGATTCTTGCCTGGAGAATCCCATGGACTGGGCTGCAAAGAGTCAGACATGACTGAGCGACTTGGCCTCTTCATGGAATGCTCTTCAGCAGAAGGTTCTTCAAATACACCTAAAATATGGTGACTTGTTGTTTTCTGCCAGGAACACACCTGTCACTGAAAACCACCTGTGCCTGTGGTTTAAAGGAGCGCCTATACTGCTCAGTGTTCAAAGTGCTCACTAACACGACACAAACCAGAAAGTCAACACCCATAACAAGCACAGGGCTCCCGGACAGACAGACACACGAGGAAAAGAGAAAGACATTATTGCTGTTGGTAGGAATAATCAGTCTAACGTTTTCGAAGCATCTTCTTTTTAAAATAAGAATGCTGCATGTGCTGTTACTGACCGCCCCTTGCCCGGGTCAGATATGGACTGGAAGGTGAGTTAGAAAGGAAGAAGCTGGGACGTCCCGGGGGCCCAGCGGGCAAGGGTCTGCCTTGCGGTCCTCGGTCACGGAACGGCGACCCTGCATGCCTCGGAGGGACAGAGCCTGCAAGCCGCATCCAGGAGCCCGCGCACCTCAAGGACGACCCTGCAGATGAGTGAGGATCCACGCGCTGTAAAATGCGACGTGGCCAAAGAGTCAATAAATACTGAAAGCAGAGAGCAAGGGGAAGTACGGACGACTCGTGAGCGGCGAGGGGGCTGGACGCTGGTGGGCTCCGTGACGCCTTCAGGCTTTCCTAGCCACGCCATTTTCCCAAGGTAACACAGTCTCAAACACTCAGATTCAAAGGCAGAACGTTAAATCATCTAATATTTTGTCTACACACAAGGGAATTTCTGGACAATCAGAGGATTTTTATTAAATTTTTCAGAAGTATACAATTTCCATATTAATAACAACAGGGTAGCGTTAACAATTTGAAACGGGTGTCACTTAAGTGGTTTATCTTCATTTCTCCTTATAAAACAAGACTTTATTCTGTGGCCTACCTTCCACATTCGTTTCTGAAGGGCGCAACACATACCACACCCTTCAGAAATGAGTATTAATCTTATTTATGAGCGAAAACCTGTGCTGAAGCTGACAGTTTCCATTTCTTTTTAAAAGGGTTACCATGAAAATGGATTGTAGAAAGCAGTACGATCTGAGACTAGTCAGCCTGTCTAAAAACGTACTTGCTAACCTGTAAAGATACCCCAACCCCAATATAAAGGTACATTTTGAATCTAGATTAGGTGAGGGATACGTTAGGGTTCTCTGTTTTTCTGAATGTGAAAAACCCACTTTCACTACTTTCCTTGATAAAGCAGTCTCCAGGGTGTCCAGTCTAGATATTTACCAATGTTTCCTATGTGTGTTTAGAAGGATTGGGTCTTCACTCCTGTAAAATTTCCACAATTCATTCAAAAAGCCTGCTAATCAGGCTGACCTTGGTTGCACTGAAATGATGAGACTTTGACTGGACATGCTGTCCAAGGACACACCAATCAGACTCCTTACAGAGGATGAGGGGATGGATGGCCTCATAATGGTCGAGAAGAGAGCCCCCCGATTTAGGAACGCGGAGAGCAGCTCCTCCTGGTCAGAGAAGTAAGCGGAAGCCAGAGAAGCAGCAGCCGACGCCAAACATAAGGATGTGTTCCCACCGCCACCACCAGCAGCAGCTTCCCCGACCGCCCTTTGCTTAAGTTGTGAAGGTGAAACTCCACTGGCGCATTTTAAGTTCCGCTCTTTCCATGTATCAACAAATGTGATAAAGTCTAGTTTTTGCCATTTTAAAAGAACCAGACCTACTAAGGCAATGGATTTAACTAGGAAAGCAACAAAGCTTTGGAAGGTTAGCATTTTTGGACAATGATCTATCAAAAAATAATAAACAGCTAATGTTCTTTTTAACCTAGGCACTTTGGCTGTTCAGGAAAGGCAGCAAAGAGATGGTTGTGTTAGATAAATACTTGCTTACACCAAGGAGAAACACTCAAGGCAGGTTAGCAAGCTGTGCCTTCAGCTCTCACCTACACATTGAAATCCCCAGTCCTTTTCTGCCAACTCTTTGTTTCAAAGACGAATCCTTTTCACTTGTTTCACTGCATGGCAATCCGAAGTCTAAACCCATGGTTAGGTAATTTAAACTTTCCTTTATCATTCTGTATTTCCTAGAAAATCATTCTTGGACAAAATGCTACACCCAACTGGATCTTTCAGTTTCATTATTAAATACCAAAATAACTTGTAAGACAACTATAAAGCCTGCCTTTCTACAGAATGACAAAGTAAGGAAGCAATCCTTTTAANTAAAACGCGACGTGGCCAAAGAGTCAATAAATACTGAAAGCAGAGAGCAAGGGGAAGTACGGACGACTCGTGAGCCGCGAGGGGGCTGGACGCTGGTGGGCTCCGTGACGCCTTCAGGCTTTCCTAGCCACGCCATTTTCCCAAGGTAACACAGTCTCAAACACTCAGATTCAAAGGCAGAACGTTACATCATCTAATATTTTGTCTACACACAAGGGAATTTCTGGACAATCAGAGGATTTTTATTAAATTTTTCAGAAGTATACAATTTCCATATTAATAACAACAGGGTAGCGTTAACAATTTGAAACGGGTGTCACTTAAGTGGTTTATCTTCATTTCTCCTTATAAAACAAGACTTTATTCTGTGGCCTACCTTCCACATTCGTTTCTGAAGGGCGCAACACATACCACACCCTTCAGAAATGAGTATTAATCTTATTTATGAGCGAAAACCTGTGCTGAAGCTGACAGTTTCCATTTCTTTTTAAAAGGGTTACCATGAAAATGGATTGTAGAAAGCAGTACGATCTGAGACTAGTCAGCCTGTCTAAAAACGTACTTGCTAACCTGTAAAGATACCCCAACCCCAATATAAAGGTACATTTTGAATCTAGATTAGGTGAGGGATACGTTAGGGTTCTCTGTTTTTCTGAATGTGAAAAACCCACTTTCACTACTTTCCTTGATAAAGCAGTCTCCAGGGTGTCCAGTCTAGATATTTACCAATGTTTCCTATGTGTGTTTAGAAGGATTGGGTCTTCACTCCTGTAAAATTTCCACAATTCATTCAAAAAGCCTGCTAATCAGGCTGACCTTGGTTGCACTGAAATGATGAGACTTTGACTGGACATGCTGTCCAGGGACACACCAATCAGACTCCTTACAGAGGATGAGGGGATGGATGGCCTCATAATGGTCGAGAAGAGAGCCCCCCGATTTAGGAACGCGGAGAGCAGCTCCTCCTGGTCAGAGAAGTAAGCGGAAGCCAGAGAAGCAGCAGCCGACGCCAAACATAAGGATGTGTTCCCACCGCCACCACCAGCAGCAGCTTCCCCGACCGCCCTTTGCTTAAGTTGTGAAGGTGAAACTCCACTGGCGCATTTTAAGTTCCGCTCTTTCCATGTATCAACAAATGTGATAAAGTCTAGTTTTTGCCATTTTAAAAGAACCAGACCTACTAAGGCAATGGATTTAACTAGGAAAGCAACAAAGCTTTGGAAGGTTAGCATTTTTGGACAATGATCTATCAAAAAATAATAAACAGCTAATGTTCTTTTTAACCTAGGCACTTTGGCTGTTCAGGAAAGGCAGCAAAGAGATGGTTGTGTTAGATAAATACTTGCTTACACCAAGGAGAAACACTCAAGGCAGGTTAGCAAGCTGTGCCTTCAGCTCTCACCTACACATTGAAATCCCCAGTCCTTTTCTGCCAACTCTTTGTTTCAAAGACGAATCCTTTTCACTTGTTTCACTGCATGGCAATCCGAAGTCTAAACCCATGGTTAGGTAATTTAAACTTTCCTTTATCATTCTGTATTTCCTAGAAAATCATTCTTGGACAAAATGCTACACCCAACTGGATCTTTCAGTTTCATTATTAAATACCAAAATAACTTGTAAGACAACTATAAAGCCTGCCTTTCTACAGAATGACAAAGTAAGGAAGCAATCCTTTTAATAGCACTTAATGTCACATTTATAAATATACAGACCAAGGTGAATATCTCAGAATTGTTATTTTCTGTTTTTTTAAGTCTAATCTAATTTATGATGGCACAACATAATTTCTGTGAAACTTCCTTAATTCATGCAACTGAAATATTTTCTTTAATGATGCACATTCCCCAATTTTATTCATCCTTCTCAGTGATGCCTCAGTTTTTCTACAGCCTCCACACCCTCCACAGCACGTTTCCAATCTGATCTGAGTAGGCCTATGGGCGCCACGGGAAAGCCTATGGGCGCCACGGGAGCAGGGTCCCCAGGAGGCAGCAGCGACTCCTGAGCCAGAACCGGGGCCCCACACACAGTACGTTTTGTGGATTTTATTTACTCTCCTGGAATTTAAAATACCAGGCAGACTGATTAAACGACATACAACTATAGCTTTGTTTTTCTTGAATAAGGTGTCTGAGAAGATAAATGACTGCAAATTATAGACTATCTACACCCATATTTGGAAGTCCTGATTAAAATGACTTTTGGAATTCAGCATGTGCTATTCTCAAAGGGAAGCCAAATTCTCACAAAGAAAATAGCTTGAAGTTAGCTGTATGTTGTACCATGTCTATCTACTCTTTATGTTTCTCACTTGAATAAAAAGGCAAAGGCATCAGAAGAAATCTGATGTCTACACAGCCATGTGTAATACCTGTTTTAGAAAAATCAACTTTTCTTTTTGGCATTCCTTCTAAGATAGCTTGCTCTGAAAATAGGTAGGTTATCACTTTTGCAGTTTTCTCTAAATTTCAGTGAAATAAATTATTCTCTGCCAGTTCTCAAGTGCAGGAGTAGAAAGGTTTGTGTTGCTGTCGTAAGCAATGGAATCCTCTCTAATTCCATTTATGCCACTTTCATCAGTCTAACAGCTCACCACCTCAGTGTAAATAATCACACAAACATCTCTGTGTTAAAATAATTAATCCTGTTTTATGGTCCCCACCACTCAGCAGTCACTAGCAACTAAAATTTTAAATTATTTAATAGCAACACAACTTACTATGTAACCATAACCAGGTCAAAAACAAGCAATTAATAATGATCAAAGTTAAGATATCTGAGACGACTGGTGGATAAGGATTGTATTTGTTGTTTAAATGGAACAGTCTCTAAGAGGTCTGAAACCAAGCCCAGCGATGCTGGGGAAGGGGGCGTTTGAAGCGCCACGCACAGGCCACGGGGAGAGGTTCCTTCCCCCACGGAGTCCCCTGGAAGGGCCAGAGCCCTTACCCACGACACGGCAGCAGTGTGCGTCCTCGGGTCCCTTGCCGTGCTAGGACGGAGGGTTAGTTAGCTGCTGTTCTCAGATCTGCTTGCTGTTCTAATAAAGATCTGCATAAATCAGAGACTGGGAGTAACCAACCTCAGATTCTTATTTGGGAGGTGATGGGGGAGGGGCGAGGGCGATGTTTGTGGGTGCACTCAGAGCACCTTCGGCCTGGCCGGGGCAGCTCTGCCTGCTGGAGGAGAGGAGGACGAGGACCTCAGGGCTGTTTACGGACGCGGGGCCCTGCTGTCCAGGTTCTCCACGGGCGAGATACAAGGTGCATTTGCAAAGAACTCAGTATGGATCTTGAAAAGGAAAGCATGTACAGAAAATTCATAATCGCCATTTCATTTTCTTATGCCTAAAAATTTCTGGCAACAATTCCTCAATATCAAATACTCTGTCTTCCAACTTCTGATTATCTCCTAAGAGCCATATGTCTTGGGGGGAATTTTTTTCACAACGCAGCATCAAAATCACATTATGAATCACACAACTTCATCAGAGGACAAGAATCTCATAACAGCTCCTGAGGCAGGCACTATCATTAAGCCTATTTTACAGACAAGAAGACTGAGGTGGAGAGGAGTCAGTAATCTGATGCTCAGTCAGAATCAAGGAGAAAGCTTAGCAGCTAAGCAGAAATTTAGAGCAGAAAAAGGCCTGGACGGTTCTATTAAGAACATGCCACAGAAACAGGGGCTTAGGCACAAATGAACTGAGAGTGTGGAACAAAAACGTTTATAACCACCAAGCTGTCTTCCAAAATTTCCCCACGTTATGAAATGCCAGCATCTCCCATTTCAGCACTTGGGGAAAAACAACAGCAACTACGGAAAGATCAAACTAGTTCCTAACTTTTCAAAAGCAACAGGAGTGCAGCAGAGAGGAGAACTGAGATTAGCAAAACGATGCCAGATGATAAGGTTTATGAAAAAGAGATGAGTATTTCTGGACATTCCTCTGTGAATAAAGCCTCTGGGACAGGAAACTGCTGACCTTTTTTTATTTCATAATTGTCAGTGTGTGTGAGGGAAAGCACCCATTGTTAACATTTATAGGCCTGAAGCCCATTACACAGGCAGATTTTAAATANTAAGGTTTATGAAAAAGAGATGAGTATTTCTGGACATTCCTCTGTGAATAAAGCCTCTGGGACAGGAAACTGCTGACCTTTTTTTATTTCATAATTGTCAGTGTGTGTGAGGGAAAGCACCCATTGTTAACATTTATAGGCCTGAAGCCCATTACACAGGCAGATTTTAAATAAATAGATTTCATATAAAGGATATGCTAAAACAGCTAAGCGTTTGAAAAAAGCCACAAAACAGCAAAAAAAAAAGATCCTTCCCAAGAGATAAGAGGGTCTCAGCACTCCTAACACACAGCGTCACAGTTTATGGACACAGGAATTCAGGACTAGGCTTTCTTCGGATGAAAAATCCCAACGTGTCAGTTGCTCAGGAGGTGGTGTGCAAGAATCTTCGATTCTACCTTCTCTCAGTTAAATGCAGCCTCCTGGGCACGGATCGCATCTAACGTTTGTACATCTGGAGTCCTAAATACTCTGGGAAATAACATCAAGAGCAACCCATTACTGTTTATAATGGGTTTTCACATACATCATCTCCTTTTAAACTCACAGGAATCCTGTGACTTAGGTACAGCTGAGGATGATCTCTGTTTTATACAAGGAATGGAGGCTGAGCAAAGTTAAATGGCTGGTACCAAGGTCACACCGGTAATAAACAGTGGAGCTGGTTTTGAAATCTATATTTGCTGACTCTCACTATCAAGCAAGACTGGGTGTGCAGCCTTACCCTGAAACATTAGCTTTGGATGGGCCAAATTCTTGGAAGAGATAAATATAAATTAAGAGAAAAGTATGAAAACAGATAACACCCCCGCCCCAGTTCATGTAGGAACAAGAACGATAGCCCTTATGAAGTTGGTTAAACCTGTATCTTTATGCAAAACCTACTTCTGAGCTGACAGCATTTCTGGTGTGAGAACAGCTGCACGTATTCAGTGCGGGAAAGTCTTTATTCATATTCTATTAAACCTACGTTTGTAATCACATGAAAATAGGCCAGATTGAAGTTTGACATAAATCTAGAGAAAAAAATTGACAGAATGGAGGGAAGGGTACCAGAAAACAACGTGAACTAAACCCTAACTAAACTGAACAAAACAATGGACACTTTGACTTGTTTTCGGTAACTTTTTTTTAAGACTCTAGAGGTATGAACATATACATATAATGATGTGCCAATATCTTTTTTACGTGTTAAAGGATGAATATTTAGTTTGTCACCATGTACTTTACACATAAGACTCTCTTATGATACCAGATAAGCCATCTCTAGTTGGTTAGACTTAGGGAACACTGTTAAGCTTTAGGCTTTTTCTTAATGTTCACAGCATGATCTTCAAAATCTGTTTATGTGATTTTGTTTCCATCAAGGATGATTTTTATAAATGCTTTGTGTGTGTGTGTGTGGAATGTATCTGTAATTTCCTGTGACACAGAAAAAAAAAAAACTAATTTATGGAACAGAAACCTTTCGACTGCTGAGAGAAGGCTGTTCTGGAATGCAGGAGAACAGTCAGGGTGACGGGTCCACTTCTGTTGGCGTGGTTCCCACTAGGGTAAAGCTGTCTCTTGGCACCAACTGTCCTAAGTGTGACCTGACGCCTTATTCTATGTATATTCCATGTATATGAAATTTACCTTGTGGTCCAAACTGCCTCATGGATAGTAGAGTCTCAAAATTTTATTTTGCTTTCTTTTTTCCCCTGAGATATAATTGACACACAAAACTGAGTTTAAGGTGTACAGCATAATAACTTGACACCAAAAGTTTCTTGAATAAGTGACTTACCTCTCAAAATAAATTTCTTCTCTTAAAAAACACTGCCCTCCAAGTATCAGCAAACCCCAGGATTACCTTCTGGGAAGTGGGGAGACAGATTGTAGTCCCGTGGGTCAACATTTCCCAAAGGAAATACCACACACAAGAAAAGTGTTTTGATGACACAACCTCCAAATGAGGTTACACACCATCATACCAACAAATGGGATTGAAACAGGAATAGTGAGATTCAAAGAACAAAGTATATGTTCAGTTTTAAATTAGCACACCACGGTTGAACTACACAATCTGGCATTTGGTATAAATTAACTAAAACATTTTATAATGCACAATTATAGTTTCTTGGTGTTAAGAGCGTTGATTTGTTATATATAGTTTACATATATCACAATTTAAATGTTTTTAAATGTCTTCATTAAAAATGTTTTTACTACCGAAAAACAACAAACACACAAAGATGGAAAGATGGCAATTTGTACACGTTTTACTAACCAGCCCGGGTCCTAAGAGAGACCCTAGTTCCCGCTGGCCGTTTCTCTCTTGCCTGAAACTTCGCTCATCTACTGAGTGCATTTCCTGAACTTGGAAGATGGAATCTGAACAAGTATTAAGACTATTAATTCAACACTGAAAGAACTTCTCACTGAGAACACCGATGACCACCCCAATGAAAAGCTCTGGACTTCGGTTATTTTCCCCCCAAATCCGCTAACTCGTGAACTGTGGGCAGTCAGCCTGTCTCTCAGCTGGAAGCGCGGGTCAGAGCCAAGCGCGCACACACCCGGGAAGACCCGGAAGCAGAGCTCGCGGCCGGAAGCTCACCAGCCGGGGGCGAGGCCGGAAGCTCACCAGCCGGGGGCGTGGCCGGAAGCTCACCAGCCGGGGGCGTGGCCGGAAGCTCACCAGCCGGGGGCGTGGCCGGAAGCTCACCAACCGGGGGCGTGGCCGGAAGCTCACCAGCCGGGGGCGTGGCCGGAAGCTCACCAGCCGGGGGCGAGGCCGGAAGCTCACCAGCCTGGGGCGAGGCTAGGGCGGCTCGCGGGCCGGAGGCTGCGCTGCCGGCGGCCTGTCCCGGGGTTTCCTAGCTCAGGAGCTTCTCGGCTCTAACGGCTATAAGGACGCACGGTTACGAAAAGGCCAAACGGTGACCTCTCTGTGGCGCTGCCTGAGGGACTGTCGGGTTTTAATAGTCCTCATCTCTCAAACGAGCATCTTCTGGTGGGCATCTAATAAAGATGAGGCTATTCAATTAGAATTCCTATTACGATCTGGCAGCAGAATGTAAGGCATTCTTTAAATGCACTTCCCCAGATAAAATGATTTGTCATTCACTCTGATGACACACTGTGCTTTCTCCTTTTTGGCAAATAATAGGTTTTAAAAAGACTGATGACTGGACTGAACTGAAAAAGAAAGGCGTTACAAATGGTGGAAATTTAAAATCAGTAATAATACAAGTAGCCGTGCCGGTGGGGGTTGTGGCAGTAAAGAGTGAACCGAGGGCTGACGCTGCAGCCGGCCCTCCGCCACCGGGAGTCTTACCGGGGTTGCAGTCTGTCAGGAGGGAGCAGATGGACAGGAGCACTTTAGAGATGGTGAGCGCCGGGCTCCAGTTGTCCTTCAGGATGTCCAGGCAGATCACGCCTTGGCTGTTGATGTTACAGTGATAGATTCTGGTGCGGAAGGTCACCTGCCAGAAAACACGGAGCTGACGTAAAGAGCCACGCCGTGGATTCATCTTTAAAAAGTTTTGTTGGGAGAACAGTTGATTTATAATGTTGTGTTGGTTTCAGGCGTACAGCCAAGTCATTCAGTTATGCATATACGCACATTCATTCGCTTTCAGAGTCTTCACTCATATAGGTTATCACAGAATACTGCGCACAGCGGATCCTTGCTGGGGATCTGCGTTATACACAGTAGTGTCGTCTCATTTATCCCCCCCCCACCCCCAACCCACTCTGGTGCCCTAAGTTTGTTTCTATGCCTGTAAGTCTATTTCTGTTTTATAAGTAAGTTCATCTGTACTATTTTTTCTAGATTCTACATATAAGTGATGTCATATGATACGTCTCTGACTTACTTCACTTTATACGATAATCTCTACATCCATCTACATAGCTGCGCATGGCATTATTTCATTCTTTTATATGGCTGAAAAATATTCCATTGTGCAGATACATATATAAACCACACCTTCCTTATTCCTCTGGGCATTTTGGCAAAGGAAATGGCAACCTGTCCCATTATTCTTGCCTGGGAAATTCCATGGACAGAGAATTCTGTTGGGCTGCAGTCCATGGGCTTGCAAACAGCTGGACACCCCTGAGCACGCACACACACTGGACACTGAGGTTGCCTCCACGTCCGGGCTATTGTGAACAGTGCTGCTATGAACACGGGGCATGAATGTTTCGTATTATGGTTTTCTCCAGAAATACACTCAGGAGTGGGATCCCTCTTTAAGAACCGCCACTGTATTCTCCATAGTGGTTTTCCACCGACAGTGTAGGAGGGCTTTTCTCCACATCCTCTCCAGCATCTATTGCTTGGAGACTACTTGATGATGGCCATCCTGACTTGTAGACACACCTTTTATTAGACAAAATAATCCCAGGGTCATTGGCTGGATCATGGAGAAAGCAAGGGAATTCCAGAAAAAACATCTATTTCTGCTTCACTGACTAAAGATTATGACTGTGTGGATCACAACAAACTGTGGAAAATTTTTAAAGAGATGGGAATACCAGACCATCGTACCTGTCTTCTGAGAAACATGTATGTGTGTCAAGAAGCAACAATTAGAACCAGATATGGGACAACTGACTGGTTCAAAATTGGGAAAGAAGTATGACAAGGCTGTATATTGTCACCCTGCTTATTTAACTTCTATGCAGTGTATGTCATGCGAAATGCCAGGCTGGATGATTCACAGGCTGGAATCACGACTGCTGGGAGAAGTATCAGTAACCTCAGATATGCAGATAACACCACTCTAACAGCAGAGGAACTAAAGAGCCTTTTGACAAGGATGAAAGAGAAGGGTGAAAAGTTGGCTTAAAACTCAACATTCAAAAAACTAACTCATGGCATCTGGTCCCATCACTTCATGGCAAGTAGATCGGCAAACAATGCAAACAGTGAGAGACTTTATTTTCTTGGGCTCCAAAATCACTGCAGATGGTGACTGTAGCCATGAAATTAAAAGACAATTCTCTCTGGAAGGAAAGTTAAGACCAACCTAGACAGTGTATTAAAAGTAATGTATGGATATGAGAGGAAGACCACAAAGAAGGCTGAATGCCAAAGAATTGATGCTTTTGAACTGTGGTGCTGGAGAAGACTCCGAGAGTCCCTTGGAAAAGACTCTGAGAGTCTCTTGGACTGCAAGGAGATCCAACCAGTTAGTCCTAAAGGAAATCAACTCTGAATATCCACTGGAAGGACTGATGCTGAAGATGAAGCTCCAATACTTTGGTCACCTGATGCTTAGAGCCAATTCACTGGAAAAGACCTTGATGCTGGGAAAGATTAAAAGCCAAAAGGAGAAGGGGGTGACAGAGGATGAGATGGTGAGTTAGCATCACTGACTCAATGCACATGAATCTGAGCAGCTCTGAGATGGTGGAGGACAAAGGAGCCTGGCGTGCTGCAGTCCATGGGGTCACAAAGAGTCAGACACGACTGAGCCGCTGAACAACACACGTAACTGTCCCTTTGGCACAAGAAGAGTCAATAAACAACATCTTTATTTCAGAACCTGCCATTCTGGGCACAGAGGACTACTCTCCAGTGGCAAGGTCACGACATTCTGCTTCTGATGAATTCCAACCATTTAACGAAAGTCTAATCATTTAATGAATGTTCTGGGGATTGAGTTTACTCTTGGTGCAACTGCAGGAATGCTTGTAAGGGGAAAACTAACTCAAGGCTCTAAAAAACGTTCAAAGAAGGAAATGTTCAAAAGTAAAAACTTGAAAGGAAACTTTTCTTAGATTCCAATTATTTGAAGGATTTTGTACATTTCAAAAAAATTTTTTTAAAAACATGGCAATATTACAAAAAGGAAATGAATATTATTCTATGTTAAAATTTAAAAACATGAACTAGAGCATGTATGTAAATAATACAATTAGTTTATGGAGAAGCTATACTAGTTACAATCTACAGATACTTTCCTCCTTAAATTCTGTATTTTGAATGTACTATTAGTGTAACCTACCTATAATAGCTAGATTACCGCTGTACTTTGCTTAGGCATAATTTTGAAACACGCTTAGAAACATTTTTTAAAAACTTCATTTGGAAAACTTACCAGTTTTATAACTTAGAATTCTGTTTTGCAGAAGTTTTATGTAAGCAACGAGATTTTAATGCTATTTATTAACATTGTGTTAATAAATGGTCTCAAATTTATAAGCTGAAATATTTAAAAATATCTTGGTGTTCTCAAGACCAGTCCTTCTGGTATCGTAAGTTCAAAATGACCCTGAACCAAGAAATACACACTGCAGGTCTTTACAGGTGCTATCACTCCAGCAGGGCTTCCAGGCTCCAAAACATCAGATTTGCTGAATCCTTACGATGTCAAGGTCAGAAAGGACATATCCAGTCTTCTGCAACTGTTCAGCATGACGCCTCTCTCAGGCTAGATGAGCTCTCCTCCTGGGAACTGCTTGCTCTGTTAGCAACACCCCAGACCAGATAACCTGGCTATCCCCCCAACTCCTGCACATCCCAAATACCCAGAAATGCTGAAGGAAAACAAAACATTCCTCAATGTAGTTTTATAACTATAATGTTTATAACTAACATTCTTTAAAATGCAAGTATGAAGGTACATGGGGCATCCCCAGATGCTGAAACTGAAACCCGAAAATCACAGCAGGCACACAAGCCTGCGGTGTAGCTGGCTGGGGTGGGGCTTGGGTTCGATGCCCGAATGGAGGAGGGAGACAGAACCTTAGGTCTGTATGTGACGAGGATTTGGAGTTGAGCTGCTTAGTCACTCAGCTGTGCCCAACTCTTTCCAACCCTATGAACCGTAGCCCTTCAGGATCCTCTGTCCGTGGGATTCTCCAGGCAAGAACACTGAAATGGGTTGCCATTCCCTTCTCCAGGGGCTCTTCCCGACCCAGGAATCAAACCTTAGCCTCCTGCAGGCAGATTCTTTACCGTCTGAGTCACGAGCCCTATACAAATTATGACACCTGAGCTGCCAGTCTCTTACGTCTGAACCTGAAAAGGGATGCCTTATGGGAGAGAGAGAGCTAAGACATGTGTTGGGAAACCCTGGGGGTGGAACTGTCGGCACTGGAACTGGGAGCAGAGTGTCTCCCCTGAGAATGCTCAATTCAGAGCACACAGGCTACGCAAACGCTAACTGAAATGACTCTATCACTATCAGATCAAATATATGATCACGGCAAAGCATGCAAATACATATTTAGGGCAAAAATGAATCAAGAGAACAACTGCATTATGATGAAACGAATAATTCATCAGGAAGACGGAACAATTCCGAATGTGCTCTACCTAACAACACAGAGAAAAACATAAAAAGCAAAAGTTGGCAGAATTATCTGGAGAAAATGATATATCTACAGTCACAGAGGGACATTTTCACTGAGTAGATTTGGTCAACAAGGCCAAAATGTAGCAAGGATCCCGAAAGTATGAAAAACCAAAATTAAAAAAAAATCAAGGGGCTGAAGGAAGATGAAATTCCATTCTCAGCAAATAATCACAGGAAAAAGTGCTCAACGTCATTAGCAACTAAGGACATGCAACTGAAAGGCTCAGGGAGTTAGCACTACACCCTGCGGATGGTGAAGTTAAGCACGCTGATACACTGAATGCCAGCGAGGTGCATGCAGGGAAGCCAGGTCACTGCGGGCACAGCTGCTCTGGAAAGAAGGCTGGCAGCTTGTGACAGAGCTAAACCTGAGCTCACCAGACACCCCAACAATTGCACTCTTGGACGTTTATCCCAAAGAAAAACTATGCTCACACAATATACAGAAATGTTCATAGCAGCTTTATTTTTAATAACTAAAAACGAGAAAGTATCCATTTGTCCTTCAATGGGTGAATGGTTAAACAAACTGGTACATCCATATCATGAAATACTATCGTCGTTCTTTAGTTGCTAAGTCACTTCTGACTCACTGGTGACCCTGTTGACTGTAGCCCACCAGGCTCCCCTGTCCATGGGATTCTTCAGGCGTGAATACTGGAGTGGGTGCCAAGCCCTCCTCCAGGGCATCTTCCCAACCCAGGGATCGCACCTGACTCTCTCGTGTCTCCTGCACTGGCAGGCGGGCTCTTTACCGCTGAGCCACGTGGGAAGCCCCCGTGGAATACTTACTACTCAACAACAGAAGCAATCACACACAACAACGTAGATGGACTGCAAAAGGATTATGCGGAGTGAAAAAGAATCAAGTTTCAGAAAGTGGTATCCTGTATAATTTCATTTATAAGCACATAGGAAATATTTATTAAAAGCTGATCACATGCTAAGCCACAAAGAAAGCTTCAGTTCAGTTCAGTTCAGTCGCTCGGCCATGTCCGACTCTTTGCAACCCCATGAATCGCAGCAGGCCAGGCCTCCCTGTCCATCACCAACTCCCGGAGTTCACTCAGAGTCACGTCCATCGAGTCCGCTATGCCATCCAGCCGTCTCATCCTCGGTCGTCCCCTTCTCCTCCTGCCCCCAATCCCTCCCAGCATCAGAGT
>SJYX01009212.1:6616-101403 GCA_006410675.1 Oreotragus oreotragus | reverse complement strand
CCAACTCTCACATCCATACATGACCACAGGAAAAACCATAGCCTTGACTAGACGGACCTTAGTCGGCAAAGTAATGTCTCTGCTTTTGAATATGCTATCTAGGTTGGTCATAACTTTTCTTCCAAGGAGTAAGCGTCTTTTAATTTCATGGCTGCAATCACCATCTGCAGTGATTTTGGAGCCCCCAAAAATAAAGTCTGACACTGTTTCCCCTGTTTCCCCATCTATTTCCCAAGAAGTGATGAGACCGGATACCATGATCTTTGTTTTCTGAATGTTGAGCCTTAAGAAAGCTTAATACACTTCAAAAGATTACTAAGACCATAAAGATCTCCCATCGTAGGACTGCGAAGTATAAAAAAACCCATTTTCAAATAATTCTTGGATCAAAGAAAAAAATCAACTATGATTATAACTGAGTGGCAGTGAAAATGCTGGGCTGTCAATACCAGAGTCTGTGAGTTGGCTAAAACAGTTGTAAAAGAGAAATCTACAGTTTTAAGTGCATATGTTAAAAAGGAAGAAAGACAGTAATGAGCTAAGTATACAACTCAGGAAGGAAAATGAAGAGAGTAAACCCCTGAAAGTAGAAAGAAACGGGCAGAAGTTAATAAAACAGAGAACTCCTGTGATGTCAGAATCCTGCAGAGAACTGAGAGTACCTGGCCCTTCAAGTGCTCGATAAAAAGACGGTATGTCCATGGGCCGGTGTAAATGGTGAGCGGCTTCTGTATACGACACAGCATTTAACAAACCTACCTGAGCAGAGTTTCCTGTGCTGTACCGCAGACCCCTCTTGGTTATCTATTTTCCGTATCTAGGTGGGTAAATGGTAATCCCAAACTCCTACTGTATGGTACAGGGAGCTCTACTCAATCCCATGTAGGTTATTACAGAAGGAATACATGTATGTGTATAATGGAGTCACTTTGCTGTACACCTGAAACTAACCCAACACTGTAAATCAATTAAAAAAAAAAAAAGAAAAACCTATTAGAGATTGATTGACGACTCTGGGCCAGTTAATCATCAGAACAACTAAAGGAGGGAAGTTCTATTACTGTGCTCACTTTAAAAATAAACCGTGGGAGATGACAGATGCTAACTAAACTTACTGTGATACTTATTAAAAATATAATCATATATCAAATTACTGCACCATACGCCTGAAATGAACACAATGTCAGTGCTCTCTGAATAAAATTTAAAAAACCTTTTTTAAATAAAGAAACTGAGGAATCTTTATACTGTTTTCCATTGCTGCTGCACTAATTTACATTCTTATCATGCGACCCAGCAATTCCACTCCTGGGTATTATCCACAAAAAGAGGAAAACACTAATTTGAAAAGACGCATGCACCCATATGCTCATGAAGGTGTTACAGCAGTCGAGATATGGAAGCAGTCTAAGTGTCCGTCCATAAATGAACGGATGAAGAGGCAGTACACACACACACACACACAACGGAAATTTGCTGTTCCGTTGCTCAGTCGTGTCCAGCTCGTTGCAGCCCCGTGGACTGCAGCGCCCCAGGCGTCCCTGTCCTTCACCATCTCCCAGAGTTTGCTCAGATATTACTCAGCCACAAAACCGAGTGAAACCTTGCCATCTGCAACAACACAAACGGACCTAGAGGGTTTAATGCTGACTGAAGCCAGGCAGAGAGAGAGAAATCCCGTACGATTTCCCCTACACGTGGAATCTAAAAAACAAAACAAATGGAGAAACCAAGCGGTAACAGTCACAGAGCAAACAGGTGGCTGCCACAGGGAGGCTGGGGGGGAGGGGAGAGGAACAGGTGATGGAGACTGGGAGCCCAAACTTGCAGTCACTAAATAATCGAGTCACACGTGAGAAACGCAGAGAGTGCGGAATACCGCCAATCGCTGGGCAGTATCCTCGGAGGGCGACACTGGGTCACTGCACTAATCGTGGTGATCATTCTGAACTGCATAGAAATATCGAATCACTACGTCGTGTGTTAGGAACTAACACAGTGCTGTAGGTCAATTCTACTTCAGAACCAAACAAACTCAGAAAAAGATCAGATTTGTGGGCAGAGAGGGAACAGGATGAAGGCAGTTAAAAGACACACAGTTTTAAGATAAACAAGCAGTGAAGGACCGGGAAGCCTGGCACGCTGCAGTCCTGGGGCTGCAAAGAACAGGACACGAGCTAGCAACTGCCCAAGAGCAGCAAGGAGGTGACACTCAACACGACAGATGTGAGGAACACGGCTGTGTGTTATGCATGCAAGTGGTTAGGAGAGTAAATCCTAAGGGTGTATGGAAATACACACTTTTAATTTTTTAACAAAAAATGTTTCCTATATAATTTTGGGTCTGTAGGAGATGATAAATATTCACTAAACTTACTGTGGTTTTAAAAAAAGGGGGGCAGGAACAGAGAGGTTAAAGAACTGACTCACGGCCGCAAAGCTGGCAAGTGGTGGGGCCGGAATTTGCTAACTTTGTTGACCTGAAGTCCACGCTCTCCTGCTCAGCCTCAACGCCTCTTTTATTATTTTTTAAACTGAATTCTGAGGCAACGACAGAGTCACAGGCCGGCTGTATGAAACAACACAGACAGATCACATACCTCCTCCCTGCGTTCCCCAGGGGTAACATCTCGCCTAACGACAGCGTCCAGTCACAGGAAACTGACCCCGACCCCGTCACTGACCTCTCCCAGGCATCCCAGTGCCACACGCGCTCTGTGGGCTTTATCACCTGTAGATTTGTGCGACCACCACCAGCTCAAGCACAGAACAGTCGTCACAAACGTCCTTTGTGAGACCCTTCAACGTACACAGTCAGCCCCGCTTCCCTCCCTCTGAATCTCAGCAACACAGCTGTCCCTCCCCTCTACAAATCTGTCACTTCAAGAACGCACTACGAACGGAGTCACACAGGGCGCCACGTTCTGCAGCGCAGTTTTTTCAGCATAATGCTCTTGTGACCCATCTAAGTTACTGCATGTATCAGGAGCTGGCTGTTTTTTACCATTGAGTCTACTCAACACTGCGAAACAATTTTGGAAGAATATACGGTTTTGGGCGTGAGGACTCGGGCTGGAATCCTGACGATGGACAAGTCTGGGGTTCAGTTTCCTCACGTGAAAAACGGGGGAATACCCAGCTACCGCCTTGGTCATCCTCTGTGATGACTGCGGTCCAAGGCGAGCCCGCCCCCAGGCCCGGCCCCAGCAGCAGGAGACGCTGTCTGAGCGCCGCACCCCTCCGGGATCTAAGGAGCATCGCAGCACTGCGTGCGCGTGCAATCTCCCACCTCCTGAACTTTAAACACGTGGTCTCTGCCCCACCAGGGGCTCCAGAGCAGAGATGACAGTCCACGCACAGACACACCGCTGTTCTGAACACGGCGAGAGGCCGTGGAGGGAAAGAGTGGAGACAGAAGAAAACATTTCAGCAGGGTTGAGCCAACCCTCCTGAATGTTGAGGCCAACATCTGGGTTGGCCAAACAGTTAACTCAGGTTTCCGTGCGCGCGCGCTCGGTTGCTTCAGTGCTGTCCGATCCTCTGGGCCCCCGCAAGGCTCCTCTCTCCATGGACGCTCCAGGCAAGAACGCTGGAGCGGGTCACCACGCCCTCCTCCAGGGGCTCTTCCCCACCCAGGGGTCGAACCCGCGTCTCCTCCTTGCAGGTGGGTTCTTTACTCACTGAGCCACCTGGGAAGCAGCATATAAAAAAACCTGAACAAACTTTTTGGCCAACCCAATACTTCTGATCAGCAGATTCTACACATAATTTAGAAAACTACTGTAAAGCAAATAAATACCTCAGAGCTGGAAAGCTGATAATGACAGTAAAAATGATCAAGTCAAGTAAGATTTCAGTAATAACCTCTATTTTTAGCTTCCATTTTGCAAACATTTTTTTGATCAGTAGATAAATGGCACTGTGATTTTACTGAGGGAGTCTGAAAAAAAAAAAAAAAGAAAAACCTATTAGAGATTGATTGACGACTCTGGGCCAGTTAATCATCAGAACAACTAAAGGAGGGAAGTTCTATTACTGTGCTCACTTTAAAAATAAACCGTGGGAGATGACAGATGCTAACTAAACTTACTGTGATACTTATTAAAAATATAATTATATATCAAATTACTGCACCATACGCCTGAAATGAACACAATGTCAGTGCTCTCTGAATAAAATTTTAAAAACCTTTTTTAAATAAAGAAACTGAGGAATCTTTATACTGTTTTCCATTGCTGCTGCACTAATTTACATTCTTATCATGCGACCCAGCAATTCCACTCCTGGGTATTATCCACAAAAAGAGGAAAACACTAATTTGAAAAGACGCATGCACCCATATGCTCATGAAGGTGTTACAGCAGTCGAGATATGGAAGCAGTCTAAGTGTCCGTCCATAAATGAACGGATGAAGAGGCAGTACACACACACACACACACAACGGAAATTTGCTGTTCCGTTGCTCAGTCGTGTCCAGCTCGTTGCAGCCCCGTGGACTGCAGCGCCCCAGGCGTCCCTGTCCTTCACCATCTCCCAGAGTTTGCTCAGATATTACTCAGCCACAAAACCGAGTGAAACCTTGCCATCTGCAACAACACAAACGGACCTAGAGGGTTTAATGCTGACTGAAGCCAGGCAGAGAGAGAGAAATCCCGTACGATTTCCCCTACACGTGGAATCTAAAAAACAAAACAAATGGAGAAACCAAGCGGTAACAGTCACAGAGCAAACAGGTGGCTGCCACAGGGAGGCTGGGGGGGAGGGGAGAGGAACAGGTGATGGAGACTGGGAGCCCAAACTTGCAGTCACTAAATAATCGAGTCACACGTGAGAAACGCAGAGAGTGCGGAATACCGCCAATCGCTGGGCAGTATCCTCGGAGGGCGACACTGGGTCACTGCACTAATCGTGGTGATCATTCTGAACTGCATAGAAATATCGAATCACTACGTCGTGTGTTAGGAACTAACACAGTGCTGTAGGTCAATTCTACTTCAGAACCAAACAAACTCAGAAAAAGATCAGATTTGTGGGCAGAGAGGGAACAGGATGAAGGCAGTTAAAAGACACACAGTTTTAAGATAAACAAGCAGTGAAGGACCGGGAAGCCTGGCACGCTGCAGTCCTGGGGCTGCAAAGAACAGGACACGAGCTAGCAACTGCCCAAGAGCAGCAAGGAGGTGACACTCAACACGACAGATGTGAGGAACACGGCTGTGTGTTATGCATGCAAGTGGTTAAGAGAGTAAATCCTAAGGGTGTATGGAAATACACACTTTTAATTTTTTAACAAAAAATGTTTCCTATATAATTTTGGGTCTATATGAGATGATAAATATTCACTAAACTTACTGTGGTTTTAAAAAAAGGGGGGCAGGAACAGAGAGGTTAAAGAACTGACTCACGGCCGCAAAGCTGGCAAGTGGTGGGGCTGGAATTTGCTAACTTTGTTGACCTGAAGTCCACGCTCTCCTGCTCAGCCTCAACGCCTCTTTTATTATTTTTTAAACTGAATTCTGAGGCAACGACAGAGTCACAGGCCAGCTGTATGAAACAACACAGACAGATCACATACCTCCTCCCTGCGTTCCCCAGGGGTAACATCTCGCCTAACGACAGCGTCCAGTCACAGGAAACTGACCCCGACCCCGTCACTGACCTCTCCCAGGCATCCCAGTGCCACACGCGCTCTGTGGGCTTTATCACCTGTAGATTTGTGCGACCACCACCAGCTCAAGCACAGAACAGTCGTCACAAACGTCCTTTGTGAGACCCTTCAACGTACACAGTCAGCCCCGCTTCCCTCCCTCTGAATCTCAGCAACACAGCTGTCCCTCCCCTCTACAAATCTGTCACTTCAAGAACGCACTACGAACGGAGTCACACAGGGCGCCACGTTCTGCAGCGCGGTTTTTTCAGCATAATGCTCTTGTGACCCATCTAAGTTACTGCATGTATCAGGAGCTGGCTGTTTTTACCATTGAGTCTACTCAACACTGCAAAACAATTTTGGAAGAATATACGGTTTTGGGCGTGAGGACTCGGGCTGGAATCCTGATGATGGACAAGTCTGGGGTTCAGTTTCCTCACGTGAAAAATGGGGGAATACCCAGCTACCGCCTTGGTCATCCTCTGTGATGACTGCGGTCCAAGGCGAGCCCGCCCCCAGGCCCGGCCCCAGCAGCAGGAGACGCTGTCTGAGCGCCGCACCCCTCCGGGATCTAAGGAGCATCGCAGCACTGCGTGCGCGTGCAATCTCCCACCTCCTGAACTTTAAACACGTGGTCTCTGCCCCACCAGGGGCTCCAGAGCAGAGATGACAGTCCACGCACAGACACACCGCTGTTCTGAACACGGCGAGAGGCCGTGGAGGGAAAGAGTGGAGACAGAAGAAAACATTTCAGCAGGGTTGAGCCAACCCTCCTGAATGTTGAGGCCAACATCTGGGTTGGCCAAACAGTTAACTCAGGTTTCCGTGCGCGCGCGCTCGGTTGCTTCAGTGCTGTCCGATCCTCTGGGCCCCCGCAAGGCTCCTCTCTCCATGGACGCTCCAGGCAAGAACGCTGGAGCGGGTCACCACGCCCTCCTCCAGGGGCTCTTCCCCACCCAGGGGTCGAACCCGCGTCTCCTCCTTGCAGGTGGGTTCTTTACTCACTGAGCCACCTGGGAAGCAGCATATAAAAAAACCTGAACAAACTTTTTGGCCAACCCAATACTTCTGATCAGCAGATTCTACACATAATTTAGAAAACTACTGTAAAGCAAATAAATACCTCAGAGCTGGAAAGCTGATAATGACAGTAAAAATGATCAAGTCAAGTAAGATTTCAGTAATAACCTCTATTTTTAGCTTCCATTTTGCAAACATTTTTTTGATCAGTAGATAAATGGCACTGTGATTTTACTGAGGGAGTCTGAGATCAGTGAGAAGCACATTCCCCCTAAAAAGAGTTTTCCATGGAGACCCGGAGAGGAAATATTTGGAGCCTCTGTGCCATAAATCAGTGAACCATATGAGGAAGGTCCAAAAATAGCAGGGCTACCATCGTTCACCAAGAAAGTGTTTATGTGAACAGCTTGTTACAGTATGTTAAATGTCAGTGGTACCACCCTCCTTGACATCTCAAGTGCTTCTCCCTCAAAGCCGACTCAAGAGCACTGTCCCAACAATGAACACACCCCAAGACCAGGGTATCGGCGGAAACATCAAACCCGCAAAAACCCACTGTAGCTGAGGGGAAGCGTGCGTCCTTACGACTGAAGTAATGAACACCGGCGAAACAGAACAAAAACCCTCCCACAGCTGAAAAAAGGACCTGGAAACAGGTTCCACCTTAAACAAGTGGCAGTAAGAGAATGACATGAAACGTTAACTAGAAACCGCGGTGCGTGAGGATGACAGCCGCGGGCCAACGGGCCACAGAGCACGTTCCATCTGGATGTGGACCAGGGCAATTCTTGAGAGCTTCAGGCACAATTTAAACGGCCCCAAAGAGAAGGGAACTCCATAGCACAGACACTGGAGTTTAAGAAAGTCTTTCCCAGTCCCTTTTAAGTATAGACGTGGAAACACACACGCCTGGACCCTGTCCCCTGGCCTGCTCAGCAAGCTGGGGCTCCCTGCTCAGGTCCCAGGGCCCATTCCAACCACACAGCCACGGATCACTCCCACCTCCGGCAAGACAGGATGCCCGCGAAGGCTGGACTAGGGACCAGCCCCTAGACTCCTGATAAGCATCCAGTGTGCACAGGACCTTCAGGAGCACTCAGCTTGGGGCTTCGGGCACGCGTGCTCTTTTCTGTTCGCGGCTTTCTCGCTGCGCACAGGACCTTCAGGAGCACTCGCCGCACAGGCTCAGCTTGGCGCTTGGCGCACGCATGCTCTTTTCTGTTCGCGGCTTTCTCTCTCGCTGTGCTTCCTTTCCCGCCTTGTGTGCCCACAACAGTGACTGCGTCTCTCTCCACCTGTTCTGCTGTCTCACGCTTCAGCAATGGTCTCCAGCGGATCCCCCTGTGGCAGGGCTGCGTCACAGCGTAGATGGGAGTCACTGAGTGTGAGCTCATTCTCAGCGTACGGGATTTTTCTGCAGCAATCTCACGTGCCTGGGCTGATGGAGTGTGTCGCATTTGCTTCTTCATGGGCTTACGAGGACAACACTAGTTTGAGAGCACACCGCGCTGGGCTGCCCGCAAAGCTCATTTGGGATTTCCCGAACCTGAGCAAAGGTTCTGGTCAACCCAATATTGCTGTTATTGTTCAGTCACTGAGTCGCGTCCGAGTCTCGTGACCTCATGGGCTGTAACACTCCAGGCTCTTCTCTCCTCCAGCATCTCCCAGACTTTGCTCAGATTCATGTTCACTGAGTTGGTGATGCCATCCAACCATCTCATCCCCTGTCCCCTTCTCCTCCTGCCCTCAATCTTACCCAGCATCAGGGTCTTTTCCAGTGAGTCAGCTCTTCACATCGAGTGGTCAAAGTACTGGAGCTTCAGCTTCAGCAAGAGTCCTTCCAAAGAATAATCAGGGTTGATTTCCATTAGAATCAACTGGTTTGATCTCCTTGCAGTCCCAAGGACTCTCAAAAGTCTTCTCCAGCACCCATAATTCAAAAGCATCAATCCTTCAGTCTCAGCCTTCTTTACGGTCCAACACTCACATCCATTCATGATTACTGGAATAAACATAGCTTTGACTATAAGAACCTTTGTTGGCAAAGTGATGTCTTTGCTTTTTAAGACCTTGTCCAGGTTCGTCATAGCTTTTCTTCTAAGGAGTAAGCATCTTAATTTCATGGCTGCAGTCACCATCCACAGTGATTCTGGAGCCAAGAAAACAAAATCTGCCACTGCCTCCACTGTCTCCCCATTTATTTGCCATGAAGTGATGGAACCAGATGCCACGGTCTTAGTTTTCTGAATGTTGAGCTTTAAGCCAGCTTCTTCACTCTCCTCTTTCACTTTCATCAAGATTCACTTTCTGTCATTAGAGCGGTGTCATCTGCGTATCTGAAGCTGTTGACATTTCTCTCAGCAATCTTGATTTCAGCTTGTGATTCATCCAGCCCAGCATTTCGCATGATGTACTCTGCAAAGACCTTAAACAAGCAGGGCGACAATACACAGCCTTGAATACTCCTTTCCCAATTTGGAACCGGGCCATTGTTTCATGCTGGTTGCAACAGTTGCTTCTTGACCTGCATACAGATGTCTCAGGAGGCAGGTAAAAAAGTGGTCTGGTATTCCCATCTCTTTAAGAGTTTTCCACAGTTTGTCGTGATCCACACAATCAAAGGTGTTAGTGTAGGCAATGAAGCAGAAGCAGATGTTTTTCTGGCATTTCCTTGCTTTCTCTATGATCCAGCAAATGTTGGCAATTTGATCTCTGGTTCCTGTGCCTTTTCTAAACCCAGCTTGTACATCTGAAAGTTCACAATTCACATACTTGCAGAAGCCTAGTTTGAAGGATTTTGAGTATAGCCTTACTAGCATGTCAAATGAGTGCAAATGCACAGCAGTTTGCACATTCTTTGGCATTGCCCTTCTTTGGGATTGGAATGAAAACACTTACCTTTTCCAGTCCTGTGGCCACTACTGAGTTTTCAAAAGTTGCTCACATCCTGAGTGCAGCACTTTAACAGCATCGTCTTTTAGAATTTGAAATAGCTCAGCTGGAATTCTGTCACCTTCACCAGTTTTGTACACAGTAACGCCCTTGAGGCCACTTGACTTCATACTCCAGGATGTCTGGCCCTAAGTGAGTGACCCACCAGCGTGGTCATCTGGGCCATTAAGACCTTTTCCGTACAGTTCTGTGCATCTCTGCCACCTCCTCTCACTCTCCTCTGCCTCAGTTAGGTCCTTACCATTCCTGTCCCGTATCGTGCCCATCCTTCCTGCTATCTCCAGTTTACTTGGAGAGATCTCTAGTCTTTCCCACTCTGTTGTTTTCCTCTATTTCTCTGCCTTGGTCACTTAAGAAGGCCTTCTTATCTCTCCCTGCTATTCTTTGGAACCCTGCATTCAGCTCGTATAACTTTCCCGTTCTCCCTTGCCTTTCGCCTCTCTTCCTTGCTCAGCTATGTGGACAGTCTCCTCAGACAACCGCTTTGCCTTGCATTTCTTTTTCCTTGGGATGGCTTTGGTCTCCACGTCTTGTTCAGTGTTACAAACCTCCATCCATAGTTCGTCAGGTACTGTTTACCAGATCTAATCCCTTGAGTCTATTCTTCACTTCCGCTGTATAATCATAAGGGATCTGAAGCAGTCACACCTGAATGGCCTAGTGGTTTTCTGCACTTTTTTCAATTTAAGTGTGAATTTTGCAATAAAGAGCTGCTACCTGAGCCACAGTCATCAGATTTTGTTTTTGCTGACTGTATAGAGTTTCTCCATCTTTGGGTGCGAAGAACAGAGTCCATCTGATTTTGATACTGACCATCTGGTGTGTCCATGTGTAGAGTCAGTCACCTCTTGTGTTGTTGGAAGAGGGTATTTGCTATGACCAGTCATTCTCTTGGCAAAGCTCTGTGAGCCTTTTCTTTGCTTCATTTTGTACTCCAAGGCCAAACTTGCCTGTTATTCTGGGTGTCTCTTGACTTCCTAGCTTTGCATTCACCCAATATTACATATACCAAAATATAAGGCAGGAAAGTTATCTCTTGGTCAACTTACATTCAAATAGAGGTTTCCACCCTCAAATCAGTTTTTTTAAAAAGGAAAATACAGAAGTTCAACAATACAGTAGCAGTAGAGATACTCCTAGGAGTACAACTTAACTGTTTGAAGGCTTGAATTTGAATAGCCTTAGATGTCCATTGGCAGATGAATGGATAAGGAAAGTGTGGCACATATACATAATGGAATGTTACTCAGCTATAAAAAGAACACATCTGAGTCAGTTCTAATGAGGTGGATGAAACAAGAGCCTATTATACAGAATGAAGTAAGTCAGAAAGAGAAATACCCAAACAGTATATAATGTGTATATATGGTATTTAGAAAGATGGTAATGATGACCCTATATGCAAGACAGCAAAAGAGACACAGATGTAAAGAACAGACTTTGGATCCTGTGGGAGAGGGAGAGGCTGGGATGATATGAGAAAACTGCACTAAAACACGTGAGATAGACGGCCTGTGCAAGTCCGATGCATGAAGCAGGGCGCTCAGACCTGGTGCTCGGGGACAACCCAGAGGGACGTGGTGGGGAGGGAGGCAGGAGGGGGCGGGGGCTTCAAGATGGTGGACACACGTACACCCACGGCTGACTCATGTCAATGTACGGTAAAGACCGCCACAATACTGTAAAGCAATTAGCTTCCAATTATAACAAATTACTTAACTTAAATTAATTAATAAAATAAAGTAATTTAAAAAGGGGATTGAAAAAAAGAAATACAGTCCTTTCAAACAGGAAAGTGTTAAAAAAGCTGGCCACTTGAGTTTCCTACAAATGGGTTTTTATGGCTTGGACAAATTTTCCAGTCATATATGGATTCAAAACCTACTGAATCCCAAACAGTTGAGAGGGAAGTGAAGATGATCTAGTAGCTAAACAGGAACTTGTGCCCCAAATACCACTCACACATTCCCACTGTTTTCATCCACTCAGCACATACGTAACACCTGAGGGTCCATTGAAAGCAGAACCTAAAGCTCTGAGTTAAACATTCCCACGAGGGGATCACCTCCCACCTCCCAAGTCAGAGAGTAGAACAGCTCTTCCTGGGGGCACTGAACTTAAAACCATTATTGGGACAATGCTGACCCAACAACACTTACTTATTAATTGGTACTGCAAAGAGAAGACATCATCTAACAAATGTCCAGCGATCCGACACTTCTAAGACACGATGCTTCGTTTCTGCTCTATAGCTGCAGAAGTGTCTCATACACAATGACAATTAACTGTGAAGAGCATGACAGCTGAGACACTTAATGCGGCCCACGCAGAGTGTGCGATCGATGGCCGACCATGTGACAGTCGCTGTCCAGTTAGACAGTGACACGCTTTGTGTTTGGTTTACATTGTTTGCAGGCCTCACATTACCAGAGGCAGCTCTCTAAGACGTAGTCTATTTAAAGATTCACTAAGTGTAACATGAAAGTGATATACAGACTTCTTTTATCCCTTGGAAAAGAAGTAATACATTTTATGTTTGCAGACATAGGAAGTGCCAGTTATTTATCTTAAGAGATTAATAATTCAACATATGTGCAACCCAAAACAAAGGATTCATCATCACTCGCTGAAAGTGACAATTTGATTTTTCATACAGCCCACAACAGTCTAGAAGTAAAATGCACTTGAACAGAGTCTGAACTGAAACAATGACTAATTCTGTTAATGATACAGTGAATTAACACCAGCTATAGAGTTGGCTGAATGCCTGAATGTTCAGCGAGTGCTACATGACAGACACTTTCCTCTGAAAGCGGCAGAGTGTTCATAAATACCACAGAAGTTTCCAAAGTCTGTGTGTACTCTGGAGTGGGGGTGGGGTAATGGTTCCCTATGTTTGTACCATAAAATTAAAAAGCACAGCAGGTATGTCATAGAAAATGCTGTCTACAGTTACTTAGAATCATAAATCTCAAGATGGCCAACAATGGGCCAGCCTCCACTGTAACCAATGTGCACTCGTTACATAATCTGATCTTCATAATCACCCTGTGAGGATGGTGTTACTATTATTCGCATCTTACAAGTCAAGAAGCTGAGCTGCAGGTTCAGAGGAATTCAGTGCTTCTAGTTGAAGCAATTCCAGTTGTAAGTAAAAAATTTATGAGGAGGAAGGAAAACCAACCAATACAAATACACACAAGAAAACAACCCACAGCTCAGAGATTTTAGAAAATAACAGAAAAAACCAGGAATAGGATAAGGAAATTTATCTATGAATTCTAGATCTCAACAGTTTGACTTTAGACAGAAAGTGAATGACACGGGGATTCAATAGCGTTTTCAGGTCAAGCTCTGACAGAGTGGGAATTCAGGTGAAGAGCTTTTAGCAAAGAGAAGAAACGTGCCATTCGTGGTTGTCGTGGCCATTCTCGCTCTGTAAAATGACCTGCCGGCGCCGTGAGATTGCCGAGGGCGGGAAAACCAAGTCTGTCAACAAAAGGTGAACAAACAACGTTTTAGTAGGCCTTGACAACTGGCATTGAGATTTATCTAATTTTTGAAGCATCTGAGCCTCCCCACTCGGAATATCGCAGTGGGTATCTGTCAAACACCTGCGGGGAGCAGCTCCTGGCGGCCGGGGCGCTGCCCTGACACGGGAGGGGAGAGGCCTGCTGGCAGGGGGGGAGGCCGGGGGCCCCCAGCACAGCAGCTCTGGTCGCGGGCGCGCCAGGATGACCGGGGCGCGGGGCGCTGGGCACAGGGCGGCCCTGCCTCAGGTCTGCAAACTGGCCCCTCAAGGAACGAGTCCTCTGCAGTAGGTGAGGTGGACTTATTTCAGGGTCTCAAAACGGGTGTTTATGACGAACAGCGTGGAAGACTTTTTTGATATAATGTCTGAACACCTGGCCAAATTAAGAGGGAAATCAAGATACAGGTACAGGCGACCCAGCAAAGAAGAGGGGCCGTGGAGGGACGGTGGGCAGCCCACACCGCCGCCTGGAGCAGGCGCCCAGGAGAGGGGTGGACACCGTAGCATCAGCTGCCCAACAAGGCTGAAAAACCACGGCCGCCTCGGCCACCCCAGGTCCTCTTGCCGACAGCTGGGAAAAGACTCCAAGGGCAACCATTCTTTTCTTTATTTTTAATTTTTAAATTGATGTGCAGTTGATTTTTAATGTGTTAATTACCGCTGAATAGCAAAGTGATTAATTACAGAAACATACATGTATATTCTTATCATCTTTTCCACTATGGTTTATCACAGGGGACTGGACACAGCTCCCTGTGCTGTACAGCAGGGCCCGCGGCTGCTCAATTCTATACAGAACAGATCACATCTAACGCCAAGCTCCTGCTCCAAGAGGTGGTACTTTAGTGACCTTTGGGTTGAGGCACCTCAGAAAGATGGAATATGCTTGTCCCCTTACCTCCTCACCCCCAAAAGAATACTGAGAACTGCCGCTTGTCGTAAATCATCTGCCTGCCCATGCAGGGGACGGACGGGACCATGGGTTCCATCCCTGGGTCTGGAAGCTCCCCTGGAGGAGGGCACGGCAACCCACTCCAGTGTTCCTGCCTGGAGAACCCGTGGACAGAGGAGCCTGGCGGGCTGCAGTCCGTGGGGTCACAGAGAGTCAGATGCGACTTGGTACAGCGCTGCCAGGCTATCAGCGTCGCTCGGCTGGCCTTCCTGGCGAGCACTGAGGAACTACTTAGTTTTACCGGAAGAATGTTTCATGTTATTATAAGGGATTCTTTACATCTTACTCTCATCTAATGATAACTAGTCCCTTGGACTGCAAGGAGATCCAACCAGTCCATCCTAAAGGCAATCAGTCCTGAATATCCATTGGAAGGATCGATGTTGAAGCTGAAGGTCCAGTACTTTGGTCACCTGATGTGAAGAGCTGACTCACTGGAAAAGAGCAGTCTCAGGACTGGCCAGGCGAGGGTCAGGATCTCCATGTAGAAAGGTGGTCGATCTCCCTCCCTCCATGTGTCCACACATGCGTCTCTAACTATGTGCGTATCTATCTACCCACGCACCTCTCCCTTAACCCACCCTCCCATCTCTTCACCCTTCTGCATAAATCTGATGTGCAACACCGCGTGCGTTTAAAGTGTGCAAGGAGTTACTCTGTGTCCTGTAATGCGCCTGCTGACGAAGTTTAATTACTGTCAGCTGTGTGGTTACAGTGCGATATTACTGTCTACAGTCACCATGTAGACACACTAGGTTTCTATGGCTTATTTAGTGCTCACTGCAAGCCTGGGCCTTTCAACACCATTTCCCTTAGCCCTCCTCACCATCCTCTGCTCATCACCATCTTTCTGTTTCTTACACGTTTAATGTTTTTAGATCCCACATAGAAGTGCTATCATCATTCAGCACCTGTCTTTGTCTGTCTGACTTATCGCACTTAGGATAATGTGCTCAAGGTGCACCCATACTGTCACACATGGGGGGATACTTTCATGGCTGAGAAACGTTCCGCGGTGCGTACGTATCGTGTCTTTTTGACCCATGCATCTGCTGATGGGCATCTGGGTTGTACCTGTATCCTGGTAAGTGTCAGCAGTGCTGCAGTAAGAAGGAGGCTGCATGCACCTTGCGGAATTTCTGATTTCACTACTCAGAAGGGGAACTGTTAGATCCTGTGGTAAGTAAGCCCGTTTTTAATTTTTCTGAGGCGCCTCCACAGTAGTTGGACCCGTCTTCATTTCGACCAGCAGGGTTGGGTCTCTTTTCACCGCATCCCCCCAGCGCTTGCTGTCTTGTCTTCTTCCTGACAGCCGTTCTTGACGGGCTGAGGCGGCAGCCCACCGTGGTTCTGACTTCCATCTCCCTGACGCTGGATGAGGCTGAGCATCTTTTTGTTCATGTGCCGGCTAGACACTGTGCGTCTTCTCTGGAGAAACGTCTGCTGAGTTCTTCTGCCATTTTTCTATCTGTTGTTGTTGTTGTTATCGAACTGACTGAATGTCAATAAAGAATCTGCCTGCAACACAGGAGACCTGGGTTCGATCCTCAGGTTGGGAAGATCCCCTGGAGAAGAGAATGGCTACCCACTCCAGGATTCTTGCCTGGAGAATTCCACAGACAGAGGAGCCTGGTGGGCTACAGTCCATGGGGCCATAGAGAGTCAGACACAACCGAGCGACTAAGATTTTCCCTTTCACTCTACACACTTTAGACGTTAACCTCCTGCCTTATGTGCGTTGCACCGACAGTCTTTCATCTCGTAGGCTGCCTTTCCCTGTCTCACTCGTCTGCTGGGCTGGAGCTTGCGGGTTTGATGTGGCGCCTTCCATTTCTGCTTGTGGCTCTGGTGTCGTGCCCCCCAAATTATGGCCAAAATCTGTAAGGAAGAGCTTCCTCCCTGTTTTTCCTGCAAGTTCTAGGGTTGTTATAGTTCAGTTGCTGAGTCATGTCTGACTCTGTGACCCCATGGACTGCAGCATGCCAGGCTTCCCTGTCCTTCACTACCTCCCAAAGTTTGTTCAAATTCATGTCCATTGAGCCAGTGATGCCATCCAACCATCTCATCCTCTGTCGTCCCCTTCTCCTCCTGACTTCAATCCTTCCCAGCATCAGGGTCTTTTCCAATGAGTTAGTTTTTCACATCAGGTGGCCAAAGCATTGGAGCTTCAGCTTCAGCACCAATCCTTCCAATGAATATTCAGGGTTGATTTCCCTTAGGATGCACTGGTTGGATCTCCTTGCAGTCCAAGGGACTCTCAAGTTTTAGGGTATCAGGTCTTATGTTTAAGTCTTTGATCCATTTTGAGTTGATTTTTCTGAGTGGTGTGAGACGGGGGTCTTTTTTCATTGTTCCGTGTAAGTGTCTAGTTTTCCCAGCACCATTTGCTGAAGCGGTTTTCCTTTCCCTATTGGGTCTTCCTGGATCCCTTGTTGAAATGTCAGTTGATCATAGAGTTCTGGGATCTCTAGTCTGTTCTGCCAGCAGACGTGCCTGTTTTGTACTGGTACCCGTTTTTATTACTATGACTTTATAGCACAGTTGGAAGTCCAGGAGCACGAGGACTGCAGTTTTGTTCTTTCTTGACTATTCGGGATCGTCCACGGTTCTGCTGAAATTTGAGGACTGTTCTTTCTGTTTCTGTGAAGACTGTCTTTGGCGTTTTAACGGGGATTGCACTGAACCTGCAGATGGCTTCAGGGAGTATGGTCATTTTATCAACATTATTTCTTCTGATCCACAAACACGAGACGTCTTTCCAACTGTCTGTCTTCTACAATTTATTTCGGCAGATTTTGTAGTTTTCATTGTACGGATCTGTCATTGCTTGGATAAATTCATTCCAGTTACTTCATTGTTTTTGATGCTATTGTGAATGGGATGGTTTTATTTCTTTTTCAGATGCTTCACCATTAGTGTAAAGGAATACAATTGATTTCTGTGTGTTGATTTTGTATCCTGCCATTTTACTGAAATCACTAAGTAATTCCAACACTTTTTTGACTAATTCTTTGGGGTTTTCTCTATACAAGATCATATCATCAGAAAACAAAAGCTGTACTTCTCCCGTTCTGATCGGCATGCCTTTATTTCTTCGTGCTGCCGAACTGCTCTGGCTGGGACCTCTATTGGCACCACGCTGAAGATGAGTGCTGAGGGTGGCACCCTTGCCTTGCGCTTGATCATAAAGGAAACACTCTCGGGTTCTCTCCACTGAGTATGATGTTACCTGTGGGCCTGTGGTATACGGCCTTTACTGTGTTGGGGTATGTTCCGTCTACATCCAGCAAATGACTTCTCCTTTAGCTTAAGGCCAGCAAAACTCAGAGATCAGTATCTACTGTTCAACACAGAAGCATCACCTCAGGATCTGCTAGTTAGGAATGCACTGGTCAAGAGCCTCAGGTGCCTTTGGCGAAACTGCGACACGGGCGCTCAGCCCCCGTCCCCGGCGCCCCCTCCTGCGTGTGCCGCCTGTCTCGTCTCTCTCCCAAAACCAGATTTAGAGGATGATCTTATTCCCAGAATTCGTACCAGAGTGTGAATTCTAAGAGCACGTGCTCCTTCCTGCAAGGATTTAGGCAACTGCTAATCCTCTGGAACTGGGGACAGCTCAGCTTGGAACTGGGTTTGGACTCTAGCTCTGCTGTCTGCCCCTTCGTGGCCTGTGTGCCCCTGCTCTCCAAGGGCTAGTTAGAGCGGGGGTGGGGCCAGGCGGTAAGTGCTGTCTCCGTGACAAAGCTGCATGGATTAAATCAGGCATACATTTTTACCGTATGCCTACTGAATCACCAGGCATTGTTCTAGACGCTGGGAATACAGCTGTGTGCTGCGCTTAGTCGCTCAGTCATGTGTGACTCTTTGCGGCTCCATGGACCGTAGCCCGCCAGGCTCCTCTGTCCATGGGATTCTCCAGGCAAGAAAACTGGAGGGGATTGCCATGCCCTCCCNAGGCATACATTTTTACCGTATGCCTACTGAATCACCAGGCATTGTTCTAGACGCTGGGAATACAGCTGCGTGCTGCGCTTAGTCGCTCAGTCATGTCTGACTCTTTGCGGCTCCATGGACCGTAGCCCGCCAGGCTCCTCTGTCCATGGGATTCTCCAGGCAAGAAAACTGGAGGGGATTGCCATGCCCTCCTTCAGGGGATCTTCCCAACCCAGGGATCAAGCCCAGGTCTCCCACGTTGCAGGCGGATTCTTTACCAGCTGAGCCGCCAGGGAAGCCGCGGAACACTGGAGTGGGCAGCCTGTCCCTTCTCCACCCAGGAACCGAGCCCAGGTCTCCTACTGCGCGTGGATTCTTGGTCGTCTGAGCCGCCGGGGAAGCGACAGAAACATAGAGCTGTCCCTGTGTCCGTGGAGCTCACACGCTAACCAGAGAAAGGGAAGCATAACCAACTCAGAGAGACGCAGGATGCCGGGGGAGAAGCGCTGTGGAGAGAAGTCAGGCTTGGCGGCAGGGTGCCCGGGAGCGTAAGGTGCCTGCCCTGGAAAGGTGGCGCGTGAGCAGACGCCTGCGGGGAGGAAGGGAGTGGACCCCGAGGATCTCCGGGCGGACAGCGCAGGCGGAGGGAAGTGCCAACGCCACCGCTCCGTGGAAGGAGCCCGCCTGGAGCCTCTGAGTCCAGAGAGACAGCTGGCGGCTTCAGGAGATTCTGGAAGGCTCGTGAGCTGAGAATCACAGGAAGGTTTTAGGTGAAGAATGCACACCTTCTTACTTTCACTATAAAAGGACCGTTGGTACCCGGGCAGGCACCACAGGAAGGATGGGGCCAGAGCAGCGAGATCAGACGGGAGCCTCCCCAGCAATCCAGGCAGGGGAGCAGCTGGTGGTGGCCACGGCTGGAGGGCCACTGGAAAGCGTGTTCCTAGACGGGAGGAGTCTGGGTTTCTTCTGAGAATTTATTTTGAGCCAGTGAGACTGGATCTGGCTAGGCTGTGTGAGAGAGTCAAGGAGGACTGCAAGCTTTTTAGCTTTAGCAACTAGAAAAGTCCGTTTCCATTCACTGAGGGCTGGGCCCTGGGGGACCGGGCCGGGCAGGAGTGGGGCAGGGCGTGTAACGACGAGCTTGCTGCGGGAGCTGACTGTTGGGCGCTCAACCGCACGTGTCAGACAGGCAGTGCAGTCCGGGTGCGAGCTCCTGACCCATGCCTGGGCTTTACATGAACGTAGGAACTCAGGTCAAAAGCAGGTGCACTCAGAAAATCCCCCGAATAAACACAGGTACGAAGAGAAATCACAGTGGAAATTTAAAAGTCAGTAAACTGAATAACAAAAATAGGATTTACCAAAACATGCAGGATATAGAAAAGACCATGGTTACTGGGGATATAGTCTGAAATATATACTGGTATATTGCTGGAAATAGCTTAAAAAATGCCATGGCTGATTCACGTCCATGTATGGCAAATACCACCATAATATTATAAAGCAATTAGTCTCCGATTAAAAAAAAACCAATAATCTATCCATTTTGAGAAACTGGGAAAAGCACAAATTAAATCCTTTCAAAAAGCGAAAGGGAAAAGATCATGAAAATGAAAGTAGAGCGCACAGACGAATGAAATGAGACACAAACATATAAAAGCAGAAATGAAGAACTGTGCTTCTCCTGAAAGGTCTAATAGAATTCCCAGTAATGCTGATCAAAAGACAAAGAGAGAGAAGAGTAATTCTAATATCAGAAATTTTAAAAGGGTAAAACACATTTAAAAATAAGATGGTCTTATGATCTTCATGGCAATCACTTGAAAATATAAATAAAAGGACACATTTCTTTAAAAAAAAACACACACACACATGACTTAGAGAAAATAAATGAAGAGGAGAGACAGTATGCTAGGGTGCCTAGGGCGTGGCCAGTGGGGGCTTCTGACTCGCTGGTGACGGCCAATTTCTTGACTGGGGTTATAGTTACACAAATGCTTTTCTTTGTGAATCTTTGTCAGTTTCCACACCTATATTTTGTGCTGTTTCTGTATGTATATTGTATAGAATTAAACATTTCTCTACAAATTATGTAAAAAGAAAACCAAACCAAACAAACGCGGGCTTGCAGGGCCCTTCCAGGCAACTGGCTGCTCTCTCTCTCAGATGAGAGAGTGAGTGAGCAGGAGTGGTTTTACACAGTGAACCACAGCATCCTNTGTATGTATATTGTATAGAATTAAACATTTCTCTACAAATTATGTAAAAAGAAAACCAAACCAAACAAACGCGGGCTTGCAGGGCCCTTCCAGGCAACTGGCTGCTCTCTCTCTGAGATGAGAGAGTGAGTGAGCAGGAGTGGTTTTACACAGTGAACCACAGCATCCTCTGAAGATGCTGGGAAGTGCTGGTCAGCTTTCTTCTTTGAGCACAGCAGCAATGACATGAAAACAAGAAATAATACCCTAGTTAGAACAGAACTATGGGGAACTTTACTTACAGATCGCTCTCTGGCTTTCAAATGCTGGGTATCGTTGCTTCCTGGGTAACTAGTTAGCTATGTTATTCATGATTGGCCTTGACTTACAATTTAAGGTTGAAATATTAATTTAATGAGACAATAAAATGAAAATGTTGAAAATCTGACGGACCTAAATGACCTATTTCATTGTATGAAAGCAATGAATACCTTTCCTATTAGCTGAGAAAAGTCAGCAAACCATAGTTAATTTTATAAAAACAAAATCAAGCCATAAAACAGACAAGACACTCTGAAATGACCTGTAAGTTAAGATTTATTTTAAAATGTATTTGGAAGAACAAACTATATTAAAAAGTTTTTAGATACTATTAGAATTGAAGAGTTTTTTTCTCACACAGACAACATATGCCTGTAGTTTTTCTGTTTATTTTTTTAAACATGCTAGGTACAAATTTTATCATTCCTTTCTGGAAAATGCCCACTGACAGATCCGGTGCTGCCCGTCTCAAGAGAACAGTGCTTCCCAATAAGAGACAAGGGCGTCCGAGAGCGCCTCTCCCGGGGGCAGGTGGGCCGAGACACTGATGGAGGAGCAGCGGGCGTGTCCGCGCCTCCCGTCGGCCCACTCTTAGACCCGTGTGGAAGGCCCACTTACTTTTTCAAAGGTCCACAGAGAGACAGAAAAAGCCAAACTATAAAGAGATATGTCTGTGTGTTTCTACCACAAAACACAGATCTGAGCTGTTAAAGCGAGTAAGGTGCCTTATCCTTAGGGCGCGTGTCATCAGCATCTCTCAGACAGGAGCTACCAGACAGGGTGTTGCAATCGTTTCAAAGGCTTTTCAGCAAAAAAGCATGATGCACGCATAAAAGATATCCCATTATTTCTCTTCTGAAATTTTCAAGTACACATTAAAATACTTACACATTAGACTATTTAAAAAGTGCTGGTTTGGAGCAGAGTAAAATTATCTATGACATGAATATTAAAAACGTAATCTCCAATAAGATATAAAACAGTTCCTACTTTACAAATAAGTAGATATCTGAATTATAACATTAAAATGTATGTCTACACTGAAGAAGAAATACAGTATTAAAAGGCTGAGACATAATGGTGATTTATTATGCTTTTCTTTTTGGATATATATACATTATTCCTGGATATAGTTTCACTAAGCAGATGTTTTTTCAGAGAAATAACCCTACCATCGGTGGTGCAGTGTTCAGCTAAAGACGTGGCATTAGATACAGCTACTAGTGTCATGCGAACAGACTTGCTGCAGATTTAGGAAGAGGCATAAACACACTGATCAAAGAAAAGCAAGTACTAAAAACTGCACTGAGATACAGCATTTGAAAGTACAACCAGTACCTGACTGATTTAAAACTGGTCATCTTTGCTGTTTAGTCGCGAGGTCGTGTCTGACTCTTTTGCGACCCCACGGACTGTCTGAAGCCCACCAGGCTCCTCTGTCAATGGGATTTCCCAGACAGGAATACCACAGTGGGTTTCCACTTCCTTCTCCAAGTAAAACTGGAATATGAAGTGTAATAACATTACGTACTTCACTAAACATTTGTTTTGCTTGCCTTATTAGAATTTTGGGGAATTCTGGAAGAAATAATTGAAATGTCTCATCTGAAAGTGTGAAAAATTAGGTACTAGAATGTGGGATGTTCAAACTGATGAAGCTCTACTCCCCAAAAGTTCCCACGGCAAGAAGGTACATCCACGTCACCCCAGTGACCTTTAAGTGATAAAGTTGAGCAATGAAGTATTTAAAAGTTCTCAGTCAGGATTGCCAGTCTGAGAGTTTGGGAAAAGGGATCTCAGGGAGTCTGTCATGCTACAGGCATAAAGGTTCATTTTACGGTAGATATCTGATAACAAATAGACAGCCAATCAACCCACTCCTGTATTCGTGCCTGGGGAACCCCCTGGGCAGAGGAGCCTGGCGGGCTACAGTCCACAGGGCCGTGGGGTTGTCCACAACTCAAGTGACTCAGCGTGCGCGCAGATGGGCAATCAGATTTACTCATGAGCCTCTGCTCTCTCTCACCATTTTCTCTGACAGCAACAGCTACCCTGGTTCACTCTTGAGGGTATCAGAAAATGTTACATAAATCCAAGTGTGTGCCTAAGGTTGTTGGAAAAAGAGCAAAGGATGAAGGCAACAGAGAAATAAAAACCAGCGTGTGCATGCTAAGTCACCTCAGTCCTGTCCGACTTTCTGCAGTCCAATGGACTAGAGCCCACCAGGCTCCCCTGTCCATGGGATTCTGCAGGCAAGAAGACTGGAGTGGGTTGCCAAGCCCTCCTCCAGGGGATCTTCCTGACCCAGGGATTGAACCCTCGTCTCTTACGTCTCCTGTGTTGGCAGGCAGGTTCTTTACCACTAGCGCCACCTAAAACAAGACTCAACCCCAGATATGGACGATTGAGACCAAGAGACTTGAGAGGACGGGCAGGGTGCTTCCAAATTATTAGTGAGTCAGGAGAAGGAAATGGCACCCCACTCCAGTGTTCTTGCCTGGAGAATCCCAGGGACGGGGGAGCCTGGTGGGCTGCCATCTATGGGGTCGCACAGGGTTGGACATGACTGAAGCGACTTAGCAGCAGCAGCAAGTCTGTCTTAGTGAAAAGCTTTCAAGACACGCGCCAACTTTCCCCCTTTAAGTCATACCTCTGTCCATAAATTCTGACTTCTAAAACTGACAAATGGTTTCTAGTACATGTGCACTTAAATGATGATTCAATACCCAATTCCTTTGTCATCATGGATTGTCTAAGCAGGTTTATCTGCTAGAGGGATTTAATTTTTTTCTGGCAATCTTCTTGACAGGTTCCAGGTCAGCTGTTTGCTTTGAATACTCCCAGGAAAGGGAAGCCCTTTCTCAGAGGTAGAGCTATTCAGAAGCAGGCTGTCCAGCGATGGGTCAGGTCTTCCCCCCGGGGAATCGAAATCTGCCTCCCTGTGACTGACGCCTGCCCCTTCTATTTTTGTCCCATCCAGTCACCCAGAAGCCAGTCTAATCCACCCACGCCATGGGCATCAAAGGACAGCTATCACATTCCTCCCAGGACCTATTTTTCCTAGTAAACATCTCCAGGGTAACTATGTATAATTCAGTGGAAAGTACATGGTCCCTGGAGGCCAAGTTCAATAGATTCCTGGTTGCTTATTATTAGAAACCCTCTCTAAGCCTCATGTAAGTTCTCTCCTCTGTAAAAGGGAATATCCCAGTCTTACTGGGGCGTTTGGAGGAGGGACAGCTGGGCCCGCGGCTGCCCACTGCAGAGCTTGAGCCAGTGGAGAAACTGCAGAATGCCAACCTTTCCCTCCCCAGCTTACTCCTGCGTGCCCTCCTAAAGACGAAGAACTCGGAAGCGGATGAGGCACTGCACAACGGGCTCAGAGCTCCAGAGACCGTGCTCCTAAGCGTGCCTGCTTACGGCCTCAGGACCCTGCAGTTCCCACAGATCCCACAGAACTGTGCTCACTCAGAAGCCCACACGTTATCATTTATACGGAAACATAGCAAGTCTCCATTTCCTGTCCCGTATCAGGGCTCGCTCGCTCTGATTTTCAATGGCATGCTTCCCACTGAGCTGTGTCATTCCATCCTGTTGGTTTTGGCCCCTCCTCCGAGCCCATCGGAGACACCTTTTCAGAAATGGGACTGTCGGACCTACCCACTTTCCCTCCTTGCTTTGTTTAATCAACACACTTCTGTCCTGCAGAAGCTGGAAATGCCCACGCTTTTTCTGAGATATATGTTTCATAAAACAAACTGTATCAGGCTCCCAAGCAGTACAACTGCCTCATCCGAGCCCCCGACTCCCCTGCCCGTCGGCATCTCTGTTACTGAAGGGACTGCCCGAGACAGACCCTCACGTCCCCAGCAGAGCGACGGGTACGCAGACGACTCGGGCGCTGGCGCAAAGAAGAGAAGGCCGCACGGTCCCCACCCATTCAAAGAAGGAAATAAAGGTCAGCTGTACTGTGGCTTCATCACTGCAACTGACCAAACGCAGCCCTGGGGGGCACGGGGCCGCTGGCTCTGGCGTGCTGGGTAAGATGTCCTGTGTTGTAGCTTCAGTCCTGACAGTGTAGGATATGCTGGGCAAGTCAGCGAGTTTCTCTGTGCGTGGCTCTCCTATTTGGTAAAACGACAGTCTTTACTTCTCGCTTTGATACCAAAATAACAGCAAGTCTCAGTGTAAAGGAAGGAAGAGAAGAAAAATAGAAGGGGGCATGGGAGGCAAGGAGGGGACCCTGGGACGTCACGGGGAAGGTCAAGGCCGAGCTTTGCTTTTTAAAGTGTTCACTCCAACCCACAACGTTCAGAAGTGAAGGCGGGTCAAATGAGAATTCCGTCTTGGTGGCCAACAGAGAGAGCCAGCGTTCTCTGGGTCTTTCCATTTCCATCGTGGAGAATGGCTGCTGTACTTAGAAAAGAAAACCAGCAAGGACCTCCTGCAGAGCACAGGGAACTCTGCTCACTATTCTGTGCTAACCTATACGGGACAAGAACTTGCAAACGCGCAGACACAAGCATGCGGATACCTGGATCGCCTTGCTGCACGCCTGAAACCAACACCAGCCTGTCGACCAGCTGGGCTCTGGCCTGAGACAAAACCTCTGCAGAAAGGGCATGGACTCAGAGTCGCACACGTGTGACTCACGCGCACTAGAAAGTAACCTGAAGGATGCTTAAAGGAAATAACTGCACCCTGAGTGAATTTCATCACCCACATCCTGACAACGCTGGACTCTCAGACTGTCTTTAGCCGTTTATGTACGGCTTTTCATCCGTCCGTCATGTTTATTAACGGACAAATACACTTTCGCCTTTACTGAATTTTCCTGACGCGACCATTCAGTCTCTTCACCTAACGTGTGTGCACACACCATCGTCTGATGCGTGGGCGCCTCCTGCGGGCCGCTGAGCTGCGGAGGCACCACGGCTCGGGGCTCATGGGCGGCGCCCAGTCCGGCCCTGGAGGGGCTCCCTCAGCCCAGGCCACGCCTGGGTCTCCTGGCCCCGCAGCTGGCGCCAGCCCATCCTGTCTCCTATTTCCATCCGTTAACAGGCTGTCTGATGTCACCTTAAAACATGCACCACAAAAAAGGCAATACGAGAAAGGATGAGAAGGAGCAATGAGGTGTGCGTCAAAGGTCGGGGTGAGGGGATAAACAATAATTTTTCCATTTACATACAGTCAGTCCTGGGAAGTTGTCTATGCTAACAGAACAGACATGCATCCCTACGTGTGCATACTGAAGAATATGTATATATATATACATATAAATAAGCGATAATACATATAGCTAAAAATGGATGAATGCATCATACTGACCTTGGGGGGTTTAAACGGATAGTCAGGTGAAAAGGTTATGTCAAGAAAGAACACCCCTCCTTCATAGACAGATCCTGGGGGTCCCAATATAGTTGACCTCCATTCATAAATGTTGTCTCCTTTGGGTCCAGCACTGAAATAAGACATACAAATGAAATGTGCTTAGAGATGATATAAAGCTTGGAATTGTAAAAATATCTATTTATGATAACAATAAATTGAGTCATTCCATAGAAAACACACCAAAGTTAATAGGTTAATTCCAAATAAGGATTCACTTGTCAATATCGTCAGTATTCTGTAAATGAAATATGTTGGTATTACTAAATAATACAGACCCAAGAAGTTCCGTTTAGCCATTCATAACCTTAAACTTATGAAACAAAAGATTCCAAGGACCACAGACCAGAAGCAAAATTTTTAAATTAATTTTCACTGGAGCAAAATGTTTAATAAAGCATAAAATTATTTCTGAGACCTTGAAAGGGTGGTATAAGGTCAAAGTGACAAATTTTCAAAGCTAGAAGGAATGCTAAAGAAAAAAAAAAAATAGTCGAATGCTTTTGTTAACTAAAAGCACCAATGAGGGTGATGGAGATCAGGAAATGGTCTTCATTCATAAGACTCAGCTCAAGTATCACATCTGACCTTCTTTTCTCACTCCACGAAAAGATTCCCTGCTAACGTAGCCAGTGTCCTGTCCCGCTAGGGTGGTCTGCAGAAGACAGGAGGCAGCATTCTGTTTTAGGCCTGTGCTTTGAAACTGCTTGCTTTGCCGTCCCTCTCGGGAAGTCCTCCGAGGCCCAGGTTCTGCCTTGTTCTCGGTGCTCAGTAAATAAGAGTCTGTCAGATGCTGCTGCTGGACAAACAGCCAAGCGAGGGGAGCCGCGCGGCTGCTGGCGGCAAACCTGTGCTCCCCAGCTGCAGAGAGACTCACGGCGAAAAGACCCGCACGGGCCAAACGAACTTCCAGAGCAACAGAAGGCAAAGTGAGATTCTAACTGAGCCCTCCAGCGTTCTTCTTGCCACACCGATCTCATAGTGCATCGGCCAGAAACGCCCTCACACCCTGCAGCAAAGTGGGCAATCCTGTTAGGGTGCTTGAGAAGATTTTATTGCCAACAAAGATTTGTCTTCTCTCATACTGTGAAATTAGTTCGTATCTACAACAATTTCATTGTTGGGCAGGAGACCAAAAAAGCATGCGTCATTATCTACGACAGTGGAGGAAGAAAACATCAATACACCAGGGAACAGACAGCCTCTTCAATAAATGGCGTTGGAAAAACTGGACACCGACATGCAAGAATCAGACCGGACTTTCTCACACCACATACACCATTACACTCACAAGGGATTAAAGACTTAAATGTAAGCCCCAAGCCCATAAAAATCCGAGAAGGAAACAAATGCAGTACACTCTTTGACGTCTGTCTCAGCAACATGTTTGGGGATGTGTCTCTCGGGCTAGGGGAACAAAAGCAAAAATGAGCAAATAGGACTGCTGCTGCTGCTGCTGCTGCTGCTACTAAGTCGCTTCAGTCGTGTCCGACCCTGTGCGACCCCATAAACGGCAGCCCACCAGGCTCTCCCGTCCCTGGGATTCTCCAGGCAAGAACGCTGGAGTGGGGTGCCATTGCCTTCTCCAATGCATGAAAGTGAAAAGTGAAAAGGAAGTTGCTCAGTTGTGTCTGACTCCTAGCGACCCCACAGACGGCAGCCCACCGGGCTCCCCCGTCCCTGGGATTCTCCAGGCAAGAACAGTGGAGTGGGGTGCCACTGCCTTCTCCATATATGTACGCACTGCACTAGATCTAAGACATGGGTTTCCCTGACGGCTCAGGCTGTAAAGAATCTGCCTGCACTGCGGGAGACCCAGGTTTGGTCCCTGGGTTGGGAAAAACCCCCGGAGAGAGGAATGGCCCTCCGCTCCAGTATTCCTGACTGGAGAATTCCATGGACAGAGAAGCCTGATGGGCTACAGTCCATGGGGTCCCAAAGAGTCGGACACGACTGAGTGACCAACATTTCACTTCACTTCACATGACACATATATATACATATGCTGGCCATTGTAAGCCGTGTTGCAGTGAACACTGGGATGTATGCTCTTTTCAAATCACTGTTTTCATTTCTTTGGATACATACCCAGAAGATTGAATGATAATATATGGGGCTTCCTAGGGGGCGCTAGTGGTAAAGAGCCTGCCCGCAATGCATGAGACCTAAGAGGCATGGGTTCTATCCCTAGGTCAGGAAGATCTCCTGGAAGAAGGCATGGTAGCCCACTCCAGTATTCTTGCCTGGAGAATTCCATGGGCAGAGGAGCCTGGCAGGGTATAGTCCCTGGGATCACAAAGAGTCGGACACGACTGAAGCGACTTAGTACACAGCACATATATAATACTATTATATATGATATAAAAATAAATGTATGTATTAAATACAGAAGATGTGGAATGTGTGTGTGTGTGTGTGTGTGTGTGTGTGTGTGTGTATAATATTACTGAGCCATAAAAATGGCAATCTCGCACGGGGCAGCACAGATGACCTCGCGGGCACGATGCAGAATGAAACAGGTCAGACGCAGAAAGACAAATGCCACAGGATCTCACCGACGTGCGGCATCTCAAAAACAAAACCGACGAACACGTGTACAGAAACAGAACCGACTCACAGATACAGAGAACAGACAGGTGGTTGCCAAACGGCAGGGAGGGTGGAGAGCGGGGTGAGCGGGGCGGGTGATTAAGCGGGACTGCCTGCAGTGGCACAGTACGTGAGCCAACAGGCAGGAAACACACAGAGTGGGGAACGCGGCCAGCCATCAGGAACAGTTTCGTGCAGTGACGGATGAACAACGCCAAAAAAGCATGCATCTTAACCAGTTTGGGATTATTCTGGGTATGCAAGGATAGTTTAATAACAGCAAGTTATTAATGTAATTTAAGTTATGAATGTAATTTATTTATATACGTTATTAATGTAATTTACTTACAACACATTAAAGTAGAAAAAATGACAATCATAATAGGTGAAGAAAAAAGCACTCAATAAATTTTAATGATGGTTATTCATGAAAAAACTCCTAGCAAATTCAGAATAGTAAGAGACTTCTTTAACTTGATAAAAAGCATATACCAAAACCCTCATAGCAACTGTATATTCAGTGGTAAAATATTAAAAGTACATGCTTTAAAAATTGAGGCTCAAGACAAATATACCCACTAAATCTATTTCCAATCATTACTGTACTAGAGCTCATATCCATTAAGGCATGAAGACATAAGCTGAAAAACAAAAGTATTTATGGACTGGGATGGAAGAAATAAAATTGTTGGCATTTATGGTATTTATGTACACCGAAGAAAGCTACCCAAATCTATGTACCATTTACTAACTTTAATAAAAGTTCAACATAGTAGCAGGATATAAGATCAACAGACAAAAATCAACTGCATTTCAACACACCAACAAAACTAGAAAATGCATTTTAAAATACTTTTTACAATAGCATTAAAAATACAAGGAACCTATGAATAGAGTTCAGGAAAAATATATAAGATTTTTATGGAGAAAGCTATAAAACATATTGAAGTACACTCAAGGAAATTAAAAAAAATGAAGACACCAAGTTTATAGGTAAGAAGACCCAGGACCCTGGGGATGTCAATTTTTCCTTGATTCAATGTAATTCTAATCAAAAGTACAACAGATTTTTAAAAAACAAAACTTGACACATTGATTCTAGGATGCTTTTGGGACCTGAAGGAAGCTCCTCCTCCAACTTTTCTATGCACAAATGAAAATCTGACAGATGTTGGAACTGATGGGGCTGAGAAGACAGTTTTGTCTTTGGACAACAGAGAAACTGAATTTCTACCCCAACCAGGCGGCATTGGTGGTAAAGAGCCTGCCTGCAAATGCAGGAGACTTAAAGACACGTGGGTTCAATCGCCGGGTCGGGAAGACCCCCTGGAGGAGGGCAAGGCAACCCACTCCAGTATTCCTGCCTGGAGAATCCTATGCACAGAGGAGCCTGGTGGGCTGCGGTCCACCGGGTTGCTTTGAGTTGGACACGACTGAAGCGATTTGGCACCCAAACGTATAAACCTCTGTTGTAGAAGGATTAAGCACTTAAATGCAAAAGTCAAAAGCTTTACAGTTTGACTAAAGAGACTGACAAGGTGAGCCACAAACTGGGATCATATAAAATGGGCGAAATTCTCGTGTCCAGAATGTACTTGTCTGAGTAAGTTATGAAACAGCAAATTTGTGCAGTGACACAAATGTTCATGGACAGAAAAAAGTGTAAGTTCACCCAAAGGAATACTACACAGCAATGAAAACATATCACTGACATTGAGAAATCTTAGGACTTTCATAATGAATACGAAAAGCAAGTATAAAAGGAATATGCACCATGTAACACTGTCTACAAAGTATAAAAACAAACAAGAAAGGAACCCGGGGAGGGACAGACACTGACTGTTCCAGAGAGGCGTCTCCTAGGGAGAAGTGGAGGGTGGAGAGCAGAGCTCAGGAGGAGCTTCAGGGGTTCTGGGGATGCGCTCCTTCTCAGGACGTGTGATGGATTCTGGAGCTATCTGTTTTACTACTAGGTTTCATAACTTCCTTAGGTATTAGACATTAACATATTCTTGGATCTGTATCAATTTTTCATATTAAGTATGCAGAAAAAGCCGACCAAGCTGCCACGTGGGAACAGGAAGTTGCAGAAGTTGCACGCACTGTGTGGTCCTACTCTAGGAACTAGAGACATAAGACAATGCTTTGTATCATTTATGGATACATATCTGTGTCAGCACCTTTCAAGAAATGAACTGGAAAACATACCTAAATTCAAGAGGACAGCTGTGCAAGGAACGTGGGAGAGTTGGACCAGGCGATGAGAGGAAACAGATCTGAAGGAGGGTTTAATTTTATTTTGAGGCTTTGATTTCTCTTATTTAAATACAAAAAATAAAATCACAGTTAGCTAAGTTCATCGCCAAGTACTGAAATAAAATTCAAAGGACTGGGGCCCAGCCTTCCTGCCCCATCTGACCACTGGCCTCCTCTCCTGAAGGGGGCAGTGAGGCGCAGACAGAATATTCAGGTCGGATGACAGTGAGAATATGCCAAGAGCAGCATCTTGTTGCCAGACAAGCTCACTCACCGAGATAAATAATACACAGTTACGTCCCGAGCTATAATTAGACCCAAAACGAACTGATAAGTTTATTAGAAGGAAGGGATTAAAAGTAGAGTAAATTATAGGTCTATAGTTACAACATTCCTTCAAGGGAGATGAAGAAATTTAACTTAAAAAATATGGGCTTCCCAGGTGGCTCAGACTATAAAGAATCTGTCTGCAATGCAAGAGATGAGGGTTCAGTCCCTGGGTTGGGAAGATCCCCTGGAGAAGGGAATGACAACCCATTCCAGTGTTCTGGCCTGGAGAATCCTAAGGACAGAGGAGCCTGGCAGGCTACAGTCCACGGGGTTGCAAAGAGTCAGACACGACTGGGCGACTAACACTTTCTTAGACCTGACAAAACCAGCTAAGTGTACTAGAAGGAAGGACTTAGAAGTCAAGCAAATTATAGGTTTGTATCTACAACATTACTTCAAAGTAAGTGAAGAAATTTAATTAAAAAAAAAAAGCAGAGGAAAGCACACAGCTAGGAAACAAGGAGCAGAGATGCAGTTCCCGAATCTGAAGATGTAATGTAAGAGTCTCTTTGAGACATTTTAAGAAAATTTTCCAAGAATGGTCATCACAGTTAGTTATATAATGTAAGTAATTAAGGAGTCACCAAATTGTGCCTCCAAAGAAGGAACTCGAAAGCAGACGGCAGGAGGCACTCCAGAAAGTGGACGGTGCCTGTAGATAATGCATATTCCAGTTATGCCTGATCCAAGTTTTATCTGGCTCTCCGTCAGAACTCCAAATTTTACTGCTTCTTCGAAGTCATTAACAGTGGATTAAACAACTCCGTTAACAATATCACTCTGAGTCGCCTCATGCTGCCAAAATGTGCCTTTCTGAGAAAATCCCAGCAGTGACAAACTGTCTGAAAAGCAGACTGGGGCTTTATTTCCGGTTTTTACGTTTTTAAAGATTTCATTGCAGGATAGCTGATGTGTGGTAGTGTGTTGGTTTCAGATGTACAGCAACGCAATTCAGTTACACATACGCACACACTCATTCCTTCCCGGATTCGTTGCCCATACAGGTCATCACAGGAGGCTGAATAGAGCTCACTGAGCTAGATAGGAGGGTGTTGTTGATTATCTCTCTTGTGTAGTGTGTGTATGTAAACCCCAAGTAGAAATGCTGGGGAGGAAAAAGGATGAATCGAGAGCTTGAGAGTGGTGTTTTAAAATGCATTTAACACTAATATTATTTCCTTAATACACAGCTCGAGCCTTGGCAATCTGGCCACCTCCATCATCTTAGAAATGGTCTGTCTGCACCACTTATAATCCCAAAGCTTATAGCAGAGGTCCATGAACTACACAGCCCTCTGTCCCACAATCATTTTAATACCTCCCCGTTGAGAAACCCTAGCGTGAGTGTTTGGAATGGTGCAGGACAGCATGGTGGCCACGCAGCCATCGAGGACTTGAACTGTAGCTGGCTCAAGGTGAGAGGCACTGTCACGAGAAGATGCTTGACACCCCTCGCCAGGAAACACAAGTGAAAGCCGTGGTGAGAGAGCATCTCACATCTGTCAGGATGGCATCACCAGAGGGAACACGGACAGCAGGTGCAGGTGACGAGGCAGAGCCGAGGGGATACGTGCACACTGCTGAGCGCAGCGCCGCCGCCGTGGAGAAAGCACGCGGGGATTTCCCAAAAAACTGAACTACCCCTCCAGCCAGCAACCCTACTCCCGGGCACAGCGGAAAAAACACAAAGACACTAGGTCAAAAAGAGACATGCACCCTGTATCTGTCATCACGTACAACCGCCAAGGTAACAGGAGCAGCCTCTCTGCGCGTCAGCAGGCGCAGGGACAAGGCGCGGCGCACCCCCAGCAGGCGCAGGGACAAGGCGCGGCGCACCCCCAGCAGGCGCAGGGACAAGGCGCGGCGCACCCCCAGCAGGCGCAGGGACAAGGCGCGGCGCACCCTCAGCAGGTGCAGGGACAAGGCGCGGCGCAGGGATAAGGCATGGCACAGGGACAAGCCGCGGAACCCGGCGGACGCTCCTCAGCCTCAGAGCGAGTGAAGTGTGCCATTCGCAGCACCGTGGGAGGGCTTAGAGGGCATGTACTGAGTGACCTGAGCCAGAGAGAGAGGGAGGCTGCAGATCTCATTATATGTGGGGTCTAAAAAATACTACAAAATGGCGAATGTTACAAAACAGAAACTGACTCACAGACACAGAGGACAAGCCAGCTATACCAGAGGTCAGGGGGGCGACGCGGGGGTGGGGCAGTGGGAGGTGCACACTGTCTGGCGTGAGACAGGCTCAAGGGTTAGAGTGCAACACGGGAAACACATGTAACACTGTAGGAACTGAATGGAAAGTAACCTTTAAAACCTGAATTTAAAATGAAAAAACCTTAAAAAGAATGTATTGTACAGCACAGGAAATATAGCCAACATTTTATAATAACTATAAATGGAGGATATCCTTTATAAATTGTGAATCACTATGTTGTACATCTGAAATGTATATAACATTGTAAATCAGCTATACCTCAATAAAAATAAAGGAGAAAAGAATTGACAGAGCAAAAAAAAGTTTTTATAATACCAGTAAAAAAACAAGATGTGTTGTGAAAATAAAATAAATACCAAACTTTGATGACAATGCAAGTGAAAGTGAACTGCATTGTTACTTATGGTTCATTACATGCTGAAATAATATCTGGAGTGTACTGGGCCAAAAACCATGAAAATTAATTTCACCTACCTCCTTTTACTTTTTTAAATGTGGCTACTAGAAAATTTTAAATTACACATGTGCTTCATATTATATTTCTATTCAACAGAACTGCCTTGAATCTACTTTCTGTGATGGTGGGAATGTTCAGGTTTTCATCCTGAGCCAGTGTTGTAACCATCAGCTACATGTGGCCATTTGGCACTTGAAATGAGGCCAGTGAAAATGAGGAAGTGGATCTGAAACCTCGCTTAGTTTCATTGAATTTAAATCCAGATAGGTCCACGTGGCTCATGGTCACACACACAGACAGCGCAGACCCACAATGACTGGGATGCATTTAATATGTCAGGACCCATACAAAGTGGAAGAACGGGGTTTTATACACTTTGGCTGGATCAGAAGAGTGAGCATCAGATGTTGCAGTGTTTTATGCTTTTAACAATCCCTTCTTCCGTAACCTGGTCAGACAGAGGCTGGTGCCAGGAGACGCCTGTAGCACAGAGCAGCGCTGATGCTGGGGGCCACGCTCCAAGCCAGAAGGTCTGTGCGCATCTCAGCCCCGCCCCTGCGTGAGCACCTGTCTGAGCTCAGTCACGGCCGACGCTGTGCGACCCACGGACTGCAGCCTGCCAGGCTCCTATGTCTGTGGGATTCTTCAGACAGGAATACGGGAGTGGGTTGCCACTTCCTTCTCCAGGGGATCTTCCCGACCCAGGGATACAACCCACGCCTCCTGTGTCTTACGCGTTACGGGTGGATTCTTCACTCGCTGAGCCATTGGGGAAGCCTGGACACCTACCTGACCTCCCTGTGGCTTAGTTTTCTCATCTGTAACATGGGGCCATTACGGCACCAACCCGAAATGTAAAATTTCAGTGGCACTGCACTCACAGAGCTTGGGAAATGGGCTGAGAAGGGCCCAAATAGTAAGCCTCCATATGTGGGTTGCTACTGAGGTCGCAGGTCCGCCTGTGGGTGGTACAGAAGCGTACTAGCTCACTCGAAAGGCTAACCGCGTGGTGGTTTCTAACAAAGGTTACAAGACTCTGGGACTAGAAACAGGCTACTGAGACCGTATACAGACGATGGGCCTCCTCCTCCTCCGTCTGCCTCCTTCGGGGCCCTACCTCCCATTGCCTTGTTTTCTCACCCCCCACATGGTGGTCTCATCGTCCACCTTTGATAATCGACCAGCCAGACACCGATGGAATCTTTAACCTCATCAGAAGCCCGAGAGCCAACCTGGACCAAGCTTCATTTTATTGTGTAGTTGATTTACAATGTATGAATTCTTGCTACCTTCAGAGTCCCTTGGACAGCAAGGAGATCCAGCCAGTCCATCCTAAAAGAAATCAGTCCTGAACATTCATTGCAAAGACTGATGCTGAAGCTGAAACTCCAATACTTTGGCTACCTGATGCGAAGACCCGACTCTTTGGAAAAGACCCTGATGCTGGGAAAGATCGAAGGCAGGAGGAGAAGGGGATGACAGAGGAGGAGATGGCTGGACGGCATCACCGACCCAACGGAGATGAGTGTGAGTGAGCTCCGGGAGCTGGCGATGGACGGGGAGGCCTGCGTCTTCATTCGCCTCTGAGTTCCACGGAGCCTGTCGAGTCCTACTTCCTCGTACCTTTCTGACCTGTCTCCGGGCTGCGTTCTCTGTCACTTTCAGGTGGCAGCAGCGTCCTCTGTGATTCCCCTGCCTCCAGTCTTGCTCTCCTCCCATCCTCCCACTCAAGGGAAGAATGGACACGCTCCAGAAAACCTTTTAAATGGGATCGTGTCTCCCTGTTTCTCTGGCTTCTCAATTCCTCAGGCACATGCGAAGTCTTCCATAAAGATCTGGCTCTAGCAGACTTCTCTGACCTCATTCTTTGAACCTGCTCTCCTCCCACTCTGTCCTCCAGCCATACTGGAACCACTTGCGGAAACCCCATGGGGTCTGGGCTCTTCGGGGGGCTTTTGGAGAAGATGCCTGTTTGTCCTTTAGGTCTTAACTGCCTTCTCCTCCAGAGCATCTTCTTTACCCCTAAAGGCAGGAGTAACGTTCTATGCAAACATAGCATCATAACAAGTTGTTTATGGGGCCTTTAATACTGGGCAGAGAAGAAGAGTTAAGAAACAACATTATCTGCATCAGAGGAAAGAAGAACTTTCCCTGATGGTGAAGGGGCATCCCTGATCGCCGAGAGGGGCCGAGAAAATAAGCCAGGATGGCAGCTCTTGAGAGGCCCAACAGAGAATGTCTCTCACAGACTCCCGAGGGCCCCTGTGTTTCTTCAGCAATTTTTCCTACAAGACCGGTATCATCAACATCACTGTAACATCTCAGGAAGTCAGAATGTCACAGTACTGGATATATATAACGAAATCGCTCTGCTGTACACCCGAACCTGATGCAACACTGTGAAACAACTGCACTCATACATAAAACAAGAATTTTTTTTTTAAAGGAGGAAGCAGGCAAAAGGGTGAAATCCTAAAAGGAAAGACAATGAAAGAAGAAAAGAAAAGATCCGCTGTGTAGTCTAAACTCCAAGCGGAGCTGGACGGTTTCCTCCCGTCACTATTTCACAGTTTCTTTCCAGCTCATGAGAGTCTGGGGCTTAATCTCAAGGCATCCCTAGAAAATGAATTGTCATTTTTTGTGAACGAGTGCTTTAGAAAACGGGAAGGATCTTTATCCTCAGTCGGACGCAAACATGGGGAATTCATTTGACTACAGCTGTTGTAGTTTAGTTGGTGACCCCATGGACTGCAAGCCCGCCAGGCTCCTCTGTCAGTGGGATTTCCCAGGCAAGAATACTGGAGTGGGTTGCCATTTCCTTCTCCTTCCCGACCCAGCGATGAAACCATGTATCCTGCACTGATGCTTTCAAACTGTGGTGTTGCAGAAGACTCTTGAGAGTCCCTTGGACTGCAAGAGATCAAACCAGTCCATCCTAAAGGAAATCAACCCTGAACATTCATTGGAAGGACTGATGCTGGAGACAAAACTGGAACACTTGACCACGTGATGCTAAGAACCGACTCATCAGAAAAGACCCTGATGCTGGGAAAGACTGAAGGCAGGAGGAGAAGGGGGCAACAGAGGATGAGATGGCTGGATGGCATCGCCGACTCAGTGGACATGAGTTTGAGCAAGCTCCGGGGGATGGTGACGGACAGGGAAGCCTGGAGTGCTGAAGTCCACGGGGTCGCAGAGTCAGACGCGACTGAGCGACTGGACACTCCCTCCGCGGCAGGCAGGTCCTTTACCACTGAGCCACCGGGACAGCACCTCTAACTTACCTTTTTACCAAATCTTAGAAGTCACTGCTCATCTACCTCGGATCTTTTGCTAACAGTGCAAAATAATTACTGCTTAAGAATCACAGCATTTCCCAGGGCACGCAGGAGCTAGCAAGATAGCATGCTAAGTCAAAAACCAACCTCCTAGAAATTACCAAAGAAGGCACACTCTTTCAGGAGTGCGTGTGTGCGTTTATTTCTCCTAATATGTGATATATTACACTGATTGCACAACTTTGTAATAGACGTAATTTTAAGAGACATTAACTATGAAATAGCAGGTAAAAGCAGAGAAACTGGGAAGCAGGAAGGAAGAGCTCAGAGAAAAAACTGTATTCTCCCTATATTCTTACTTTCCATTCTAAGCTAATTTCCTTAAGACGCACTCACTTGTAAGCACAAAGATACATTACAGAGTCGAAAAGAACTGCATCTTACTTTATACATCTGGGTTGTTAGAAATAAGGTTAGAATTATAAAGACTTTGGAAACCATCTATCAACAGTTCAACTTTTTCATCACACAGAAGCGAGCACTAGAGTGGCACTGGAATTCCACCCACTGAGACAATTAGGCATAAACTCAGTCGGCAGCACTTAAAATACCGAATTACAGAATTTTTAATCCTACATGAACTGAGAGGACTCTAGCAATAGGTGATGGAGTTAGTCTCAATCTTTTGAGTCTTTTTCGATGTACGCTTATCTCCTTGCAGAAGAAATGACCCACTGCAGCCGCGATTCTTAGCATCACTAAGGGGGTGGGTGGGGGGACGAAATAATGTGAAAAATGAAAAAGCTCCTCTCCCACTGGAGACCACTTCAGTTTCAAAGCCTTCATTTGAAAGGTGATAAAATGAAGGGTCAGCAAGGCAGAGTGCTTTGCCCCAGCCCACACCTAGAGAAGCACAGCGAGCCTCTGACCCCAGTGAGAGCTCTTCCCACCTCACCACTGCGGCCCGCCAGACCCCAGACTCGATCGGAAATGCACGTGGCCACTGTGCCCCTGAACTGCTCTGCTCAAGACAGGAGGCCAGAGGGCACGCCCGACATCTGGATTTTCCCTCTTTAAAAGGTGGACTTCTGTCAGTATTTCCTGGCTGTGGCGGGCCGCGCCCACGCTGTGCTGCGCAGGCTTCCCACCGCAGCGGCCTCTCCTGCTGCGGAGCGCAGGCTCTGGAGGCTCGGGGTCAGGAGATGCAGCCCCTGAGCTCGGTGTCGCGGTGCACGCGCTCAGCTGCCCCATGGCTTGTGGGATCCTCCTGGACCCGCGATGGCACTGCTGTCCCCTGCACTTACCACTGGACCACCAGGCAAGCCCTGGACTTTCTTGTACTTTGCACCCTGGGCAGGTTTCAGGGCAGATCCAGAGGTCTGGTAAACAGCCATTTTTATTTCAGCTACCACATTCTCTCTCTCTCTTCAAATTTTTCAAAGGATAAATAGTGATCGTTGAGGACTCTCTTCGTTTCTTTAGGGAACCTACCTTTTCTTGCCACTCTGCTTTTGTCCGCCCCGCCCCCCACCACAATTCCTGTGCATTTTCTCTGGTCTGTGTGAGAAATGAGAGCTCTCAAGGTCCCCAGGCCTCCAGAATTAGCCTGTCTTATCTGCACTGTGAGAACAATTTAGGAGCTAGCCCAGGAGGCACGAAGTGCGTCTTTATTAGATAAGATCTCCAGCCCACCCCCCAAGAGTCAGACAGGAAGGCTGGAGAGCTCTAATGCGTCTCCCGATCTCATCTGCAGGTTAAACAAGCCCATGACAAGCAGACAAGCCGCTGCTGCCCAGGTGCAGTTTACAGGGAGCCAAATCCTTCTCAAAACACTGCAGTTCTCCAAAACGTCACCACTGAAGGCAACAGAATGCAAGATTCCCTGGTACCCTTTCAAAGGCAGCTTTTGACTTTCTGACATTTAAATGATACCAAAGTGAAAATTCTATTTGAACCTTAAGACAGGGCAGAACTTGAGGACAGTCAGGAGCTAAGATTCGTGTGTTTCTTTGTATACAGATACCATTAAGGCAATTTTGTTTCTCAAGTAGGTTAGATACCTCCTACATACCGGACACATCCCTCACTGGCTGAGACCATCTTTGTTTCTTCCAGAGGAAAATGGTGAGCAATAGCTGCTTCACGGAGCTGCCTAATTTACTCCGAAAGAGTAAACTGGCTGAGTATGTTGCAACCTGCGTGCATTTCTTTGTATCCCTGACATGCCAGGTGCCCTAAGACCCACGTCACCACTTTCTCTCACCCGCTGCCTGGAGGCCAAGGTTAGCCCACAGGAGAGGAACAAACCAACCCAAACGCTAATGGCAGGCTTCCCTGGTGGCTCAGTGATAAGAGTCTGCCTGCCAAGGCAGGAGGCATGGGTTCGATCCCTGGGCCGGGAAGATCCCACATGCTGTGGAGCAACTAAGCCCGTGGGCCCCAACTACTGACTCTGTGACCTACAGCCAGGGAGTCGCAACTCCTGAAGCCTGCACACGCTAGAGCCTGTGCCCCGCAATGAGCGAAACCACCACAGGAGAGGCTCATAATGAGGACGTTAACCATCGCAACGAGAGCGGATCCCCCGCCCGCTGCAACCAGAGAAACCCTGTGTGCAGCAGCGAAGGCCCAGCACAGCCAAAAATAAATTAAAAATGAAAAAAAAGACTCACGGCAAAAGTGACCTGCACACACAGAGACTTAAGAAGTGTTTGCTGAAAAATGATACACACCCGGATAGAACACTAGGCTATGAAGACAGCACAGCGGCACAGGAGACGGCTGCAGAGGGGCAGAGCCAGGTCTGAGTCCTGCCTCTGCCACGCACTGTGTGAAGGACAAAGTCGATCTCCACAGGCACGGGACCTGACAAGTGAGGGGGAGGGAGGGGGTAAAAAGCAGGGAGGGGAAAGCGGGCTCCCTGTCGGAGGCAGGGCAGGGCCTAAGGGCTGCGACAGCACCTGGGGTCTGGGGGGTTTACACACAGGCTTCCCAGGTGGTGAAGTGGTGAAGAGCCCACTTGCCAAGGCAAGAGGTGCAAGAGATGTGGGTTCGATCCCTGGGTGGGGAAGATCCCCTGGAGGAGGCATGGCAAGCCCCTCCAGTGTTCTCGCCTGGAGAACCCCATGGTCAGAGGAGCCTGGGGGTTGCAGTCCATGGGGTCACAGAGTCAGGCACGACAGCAACTGAGTGCACACACATTCAGGGAATAAAGAGGGTATGAGGATAAGGGGAGTCCAGTGCTTTATGAGAAGGCAATGGCACCCCACTCCCAGGCTCTCGCCTGGGAAATCCCACGGACGGAGGAGCCTGGGGGGCTGCAGTCCATGGGATCGCTGAGAGTCGGGCACGACAAAAGTGACCTGCACACACAGAGACTTAAGAAGTGTTTGCTGAAAAATGATACACACCCGGATAGAACACTAGGCTATGAAGACAGCACAGCGGCACAGGAGACGGCTGCAGAGGGGCAGAGCCAGGTCTGAGTCCTGCCTCTGCCACGCACTGTGTGAAGGACAAAGTCGATCTCCACAGGCACGGGACCTGACAAGTGAGGGGGAGGGAGGGGGTAAAAAGCAGGGAGGGGAAAGCGGGCTCCCTGTCGGAGGCAGGGCAGGGCCTAAGGGCTGCGACAGCACCTGGGGTCTGGGGGGTTTACACACAGGCTTCCCAGGTGGTGAAGTGGTGAAGAGCCCACTTGCCAAGGCAAGAGGTGCAAGAGATGTGGGTTCGATCCCTGGGTGGGGAAGATCCCCTGGAGGAGGCATGGCAAGCCCCTCCAGTGTTCTCGCCTGGAGAACCCCATGGTCAGAGGAGCCTGGGGGTTGCAGTCCATGGGGTCACAGAGTCAGGCACGACAGCAACTGAGTGCACACACATTCAGGGAATAAAGAGGGTATGAGGATAAGGGGAGTCCAGTGCTTTATGAGAAGGCAATGGCACCCCACTCCCAGGCTCTCGCCTGGGAAATCCCACGGACGGAGGAGCCTGGGGGGCTGCAGTCCATGGGATCGCTGAGAGTCGGGCACGACTGAGTGACTTCACTTTCATTTTTCACTTTCATGCACTGGAGAGGAAATGACAGTCCACTCCAGTGTTCTTGCCTGGAGAATCCCAGGGACGGGGGAGCCTGGTGGGCTGCCGTCCATGGGGTCGCACAGAGTTGGACACGACTGAGTGACTTCACTTTCACTTTTCACTTTCATGCATTGCAGAAGGAAATGGCACCCACTCCAGTGTTCTTGCCTGGAGAATCCCAGGGACGGGGGAGCCTGGTGGGCTGCCGTCCCTGGGGTTGCACAGAGTCGGACACGACTGAAGTGACTTAGCAGCAGCAGCAGCAGCAGTGCTTTAAAAACAAGTTTGAACTGTTTCTGGAACTTAACAAAAAAAGCCCGGGTCCCACCCAAGACCAACTCAATCAGAACTGAACGAGCACCTGGGGCCGAGGGCCACCGTCACAGGTAATGCAGCCACCGAGGGTCTCAACGGTCCAGAGAGCAGCCTCCCTGGCGGCTCAGCTGGTAAAGGACCCACCTGCAATGCGAGAGACCTGGGCTGGGAAGATCCCCTGGGGGAGGGAAAGGCTGCCCGCTGCACTATTCTGGCCTGGAGAATTCCATGCAGTGTACAGCCCATGGGGGCAGAGAGAGTCGGACAGGACTGAGCGAGCTTCACTCCACTTCACCCCAGAGAGCAGCGGCAGCACGCAGGTCCACCGAGCAGAACCTGCGCTGGGAAAAGAGCCGCGGGTGGGCGGAATGGACATCGGAGGCTGGCACCGACGAAGTTTCTAAGTGGGGATCACACATCGGAACCCCCGACAGAGTACAATCTCCACACCCCAGATGCCGTGCAGGCCTGTTCCACGCCGCTCTACAGAAGGGAACGCCATTTACCTGTGGGGCGGTCCTGAGGATTAAATACAGAGACCGTGTCAGGGTGACGCTCTACAGCTCCTGGTAAAGAGCAGGTCGCAGCTATCGCCCTTAACACAAATCCCTCCAAATCACAGCTACTCTGTGAACTTGCTCTTAACCGAAACTCAGGCTCAGAGGAGATCAGGGGCTCGTCCGAGGTTACACAGTAAATGCTGGAACTGAGTCTCACACCCCGGATGAAAGAAAGAAAGTGAAGTCGCTCAGTCTTGTCCAGCTCTTTGCGCCCCCATGGACTGTATGTAGCCCACCAGGCTCCTCCATCCATGGGATTCTCNGGGGCTCGTCCGAGGTTACACAGTAAATGCTGGAACTGAGTCTCACACCCCGGATGAAAGAAAGAAAGTGAAGTCGCTCAGTCTTGTCCAGCTCTTTGCGCCCCCATGGACTGTATGTAGCCCACCAGGCTCCTCCATCCATGGGATTCTCCAGGCAAGAATACTGGAGTGGGTTGCCATTTCCTGCTCCGGGGGATCTTCCCGACTCAGGGATCAAACCCAGGTCTCCCACATTGCAGGCAGACAAAGTCCACACCCTGGATGGCCTCATTCAAAACCTCGTCTCCTTCCCACCCAGCGCTCTGACAGCCGGGCTCAGCGCAGACGGAATGCGGGGTGGCATTCAGACGAAGGGGTGGCGGCCCTGGTGATGAACTGAAAGGCAGGGCAGAGCTCCCCACGCTTGCGCGGGAGAGATGGGAACGGCCACACGGACAGACAGGACCACTGAAAACAGAAGAGCCACTACGCTCACAGAAAACGTGTAAATCCAACCTCCGACACACACTGAGCAACCTAGTGAGCAGCCTTCCGATAGCAACATTCACTTAGGATTACGGAGAAGGCGATGGCACCCACTCCAGCACTCTTGCCTGGAACACCCCATGGGCGGAGAAGCCTGGTGGGCTGCAGCCCATGGGGTCGCTACGAGTCAGACATGACTGAGCGACTTCACTTTCGCTTTTCACTTTCCTGCACTGGAGAAGGAAATGGCAACCCACTCCAGTGCTCTTGCCTGGAGAATCCCAGGGACGGGGGAGCCTGGTGGGCTTCCATCTATGGGGTCACACAGAGTCGGACACGACTGAAGCGACTTAGCAGCAGCAGTTAGGATATAACACTCTTTCTCTGGACGGCTTTAGGGAGTTCACAAAGCCTTTCAGAAGCATCATCTTTTAACCTTCGCCACAACTTGGTGCAATGGGATGATGAGCCTCAACTGACATGATTCCACCTACTTCTTTCCTCCTTAAACCCGTATTAAATCTCATAAACCTGGATTTCCGACTACGCTAGAACGGCTTTCATGAAAGAAAGCCTGTGCTTAAAAAAAATTCAGATTTTCAGTGACCGGCATAGATTTCATCATCTGTCCTTTCCTTCCATCTCATCAGTAACAATGAGAAGAGGAGGCTGCGGCCCCGGGAGTAAAGGCAGGAAAGTGCATGAGGCCACCCGTCATGCCCGCTCCGTGAGAGTTGATGGGGGGCCTGACTGGGCTCTGGGGGCTCCTGGTACAGGCACAGCCCAGCTGGACATGAAGGTCTTTTATACTTTATCTGCAGAGAGTTGATTTACAATGGTGTGCTGGTTTCAGGCGTACGGCACAGTGGTTCAGCTAAACAGATATCAGTACCCATTCTTTTTCGGAATATTAAGCAGAGTTCCCTCTGCCACACAGTAGATGCCTGCTGGTTCTCTATTTTATATGTATGTGAAAATTCCAACCTCGTTTACCACTTCCCTCATCTCCCGCTGTGTGAGCCTGTTTCTGTTTTGTAAAAAAAGTTCATTTGTATCATTTTAAAAAGTTACATTGCAGGTACGAGTGATAACACATGGTATTTGTTTTTCTCTGATTTACTTTACTTAGGCTGGTCACCTCCAGTGAATTTAGGGGTCAGCCCACACGCGACAGCCTGGTGGCGGGGCGAGCATGGAGCAGCAGCAGCCTCAGAGGCTCCTCTTCGACGGCCAGTGTGCTCTCGAAACCTCACCCTTTCGCCATGTGAGCCCTTACGGCGATCAGGCATCCTCAGGAGTCTACACAATTCTGAATCCGCAGCCGAAAAGAACACACATTCTTCAAAGGGAAGCAAATGAGAAGCTCTGGAAGCACTTTGCTCCCTGCTTGGGTCCTGGGGCCAGGTTACGACATGGCCACACTGCTCAGCTGTCTAAGGTCAGCCCAGAATGTCCTCACTTTGACGGGAGATTCTGCTGTCAGCCCTTGTGAAACATTTACACGAGTGACTTCCAACGCTCAGCTTGCTGATTTACTCTTTTTAACATGAACTCTTATTGGAGCGTAGCTGCTTTGCAGTGTGGGGTCAGTTTCTGCTGCACAGCAAGGTGGATCAGCTGCACACACACACGTCCCTCTGTCATGGGCTTCCTTCCCATTCAGGTCGCCACGGGGCACAGCGGAGCTCCTTGTGCTGCTCAGGAGGCTCTCATCAGTTTCCTGTTTCACACACAGCGTCAGCCTCCCAATCCATCCCGCCCTCCTTCCTCGCTTGGTTCACACACAGCATCAGTGGGATACAGAGGTCAACCCCAGCCTCCCAATTCATCCTGCCCTCCTTCTCGCTTGGCATCCATATGTTTGTTCTCTACCCCGTGTCTCTATCTCTGTCTTGCAAATAAGATCATCTAAACCATCTTTCCCAACGTGCTGATTTACTCTTATACAAAGTGCATTAGTCATGGCATCTACATCCATTTTCAACAGAAGCTATGACTGTCCTCATTTCGGCCACTGCCTTCTCTCTTTGTCAGCAAAACACAGATTTTATTGAAGATGTGCTGCTTAAGAACCACCAATCTGCAGGGTCCCGGAACGGTTCCCGCCGATGTGGGCTGCCTCCGAGGGGTTTCGGGGCTCTGCTTCGGGCAGCGCTGCAGTGGATCTCCATCTTCCAGGGGCCGCCGCCACTGAGGGCCGCCGGCTGCCGAGCCGATTTAATTTACCCACTTCTTGGTTTGCATTAACCTTTGAATAATAAAGCACAGCTGAGGCGGCTGTAAGAAACAAACCGAGGAATGAATAATTAAAAACACCTTCTCAGCCTTGGAAAGACCAATCCCTAACCATTAGAGGAGCTTTAATTGTGACTGAACTAAACATTAAAAAGGCTAATTGTATTCTTTATTAACGGAAACAAACGCTAAGGACATAGTGTGCCTACACTATATGAAGTATATAAAAGCGAAGCTCTGGGGCACCCAGTAATTAATTCTCATGAAAAAGAAAGACTCATGAAAGAAAAGACTCATCTAGAGAGAGAACACTGCTCCTGAAGATGGGCCGCTCCCATTATCTACGTGCAGAAAACAACCTGTTACTACTTATGAAAAGCTATCATTCGTTTGATGCAGGTGGACTGGCTGGAACAGCATTTCAAGAAATAGAAATGTTAAAGCTGCCACAAAGGTTCAGAACAGAATATATTACAGGAAAACCCTGTCTTATTTGAATCTGTCAAATGCTGCTTCTGCCAGCTGGGATTCTTCTTTGCTTTTCATGGATTTAATTTCCCTTTGGGAACCCAAGCCCAAATCTACTGTCATATTTATATGTCAGGGCCACAAAACAGTCAATGGTATTTTATGGACTTGCTAAATGTTGTTAGTATCTAATATCATATTCAAACCAAGCAGTACCCTATTTACCTGAATAGCTGGGAACAGTGATCTGTTTATAGACTTCCAACAAAGGGCAGGACATTTGCCTAAATTAAAGAGGGCAGCTTCCTCCTATTTCTGACTTTAAAGCCACTGTTTAATTTTTTTAACTAGAAAGTTTGCTCTTGAGCTTAATTTTGCTAAATTTAAGACTTTTTCCTCTTGTTTATAAGACCATACTGGACCTCCCTGGTGGTGCAGTGGATAAGAATCTGCCTGCCAATGCAGGGGTCACAGGTTCGATCCTCGGGCTGGGAAGATCCCACAAGCCGCGGAGCAGCTAAGCCCGAGCGCCACAGCTACGGAGCGGGCGCCACAGCTACGGAGCCGGCACGCCAAGAGCCTGTGCTCGGAACAAGAGAAGCCGGCACGAGGAGAAACCGCACCCTGCAGGGAAGGGCAGCCCTCACCCACCGCAACTTGAGAAAAGTCACGCACAGCAGCAAAGACCCAGCGCAGCCAAAAATAACACAAAAATTATTTTTAAATGAAGCAGAAGATAAAAATTAGAGCAGAAATCATTAAGCAAACAAGAATAAGCCCATATCACTGCCCTTTTGATAATAACCTTTCCTGGAAGGTTAGGAAGATAGGATCTTTCCTTTGGTACTAAGCAATTTCATGGCTTTCACAACGGCATTTAGTTTCCACTTTTATGCCTCTTTTGGTTCTTTGAATCTTCTCTAATTTTCTGTACCTCTAACTTAAAGATGATTCCCTGCACGTAGTAGGTAAAAGGATGGCGAAATGAGAGCGGACCTGGATTTGCAATTTGAGCCGATCAGCTTCTCATCCAGGAGAACAGAGGTACGACGTTTGCTCTCGCAGCTTATATTTTCCCCCTTGTTTTTAATTCTTTGTACGATTTTAAAGGCTACAGTCCATTTAGTTATTATAAAATACTGGCTGTGTTCCCCGAGTTGTAGGATGCATCTCTGAGCCTGTCTTACACCTCCCACTCCCCACCCCGACAAGTAACCATCAGTTTGCTCTGAATTTCTTTGCGCCTGCTTCTTTCTTGTTACGTTCACCAGTTTGTGGAATTTTTAAGGTTCCACATATTAGTGACATCATACAGTATTCGTCTTATTTCACTTAGCATAATACCCTCCATGTTGCTGTAAATAGCAGTATTTCATTCTTTTTAATGGCTGAGTAATATTCCAGTGGTCATGTATGGATGCGAGAGTTGGACTGTGAAGAAAGCTGAGTGCCGAAGAATTGATGCTTTTGAACTGTGGTGTTGGAGAAGACTCTTGAGAGTTCCTTGGACTGCAAGGAGATCCAACCAGTCCATTCTGAAGGAGATCAGCCCTGGTGTTCTTTGGAAGGAATGATGCTAAAGCTGAAACTCCAGTACTTTGGCCACCTCATGCGAAGAGTTGACTCATTGGGAAAGACTCTGATGCTGGGAGGGATTGAGGGCAGGAGGAGAAAGGGACGACCGAGGATGAGATGGCTGGATGGCATCACAGACTCAATGGACGTGAGTCTGAGTGAACTCCGGGAGTTGGTGATGGACAGGGAGGCCTGGCGTGCTGCGATTCATGGGGTCGGAGAGTCGGACATGACTGAGCGACTGAACTGAACTGCACTGAACATTCCACTGTATATGTGTGCCACATCTTCCTTATCCATTCATTGGTTCTGGGACACTTGGGTTGCTTCTGTGTCTTGGCTATTGTAAATAATGCTGCTATGAACACTGGGATGTATGTATCTGTTTTTTCAAATTAGTGTTGTTTTTTTTTCCAGATACACATCCAGGAGCAGAATTGCTGGACTGTGTCATAGTTCTATTTTCAATGTTTTGAGAAGCCTCCACACTTTTTCTCCACAGTGGCTGCACCAATTTACATTCCCACCAACAGTGTTCGAGGGTTCCCTTTTCCCACATCCTCACCAACTTTTGCTTTCTGTAGACTTTTCGATGATGGCCATTCTGACAGGAGGGAGGTGATACCACCTGGGAGAGGCTGCTTGGAGAAGGCAGTGGCACCGCGCTCCAGTGCTCTTGCCTGGAAAATCCCATGGACGGAGGAGCCTGGTGGGCTGCAGTCCACGGGGTCGCTGGGAGTCANCACCAACTTTTGCTTTCTGTAGACTTTTCGATGATGGCCATTCTGACAGGAGGGAGGTGATACCACCTGGGAGAGGCTGCTTGGAGAAGGCAGTGGCACCGCGCTCCAGTGCTCTTGCCTGGAAAATCCCATGGACGGAGGAGCCTGGTGGGCTGCAGTCCACGGGGTCGCTGGGAGTCAGACACGACTAAGCCACTTCACTTTCTCTTTCCACTTTCATGCATTGGAGGAGGAAATGGCAGCCCACTCCAGTGTTCTTGCCTGGAGAATCCCAGGGATGGGGGAGCCTGGTGGGCTGCCGTCTATGGGGCAGCACAGAGTGGGACATGACTGAAGCGACTTAGCAGCATTCTGACAGGTGGGAGGTGATGCCTTACTGTGGTTTTGATCTGTATTTCCCTGACACCCAGCGATGCTGAGTTTTGCTCCTTTGCCTGCTGGCCATCTGCATTTCCTCTGTGGCAAGCTATCTACTCAGTTCTGTCTATTTTTAATCCAATTATTATTACTATTTTATATTGAGTTGTATGAGGTGTTTATATATCTTGGATATTAATCCCTTATGGGTCATGTCATTTGTAGATACCTTTTCCCATTCAGTAGGTTGTCTTTTTGTTTTGTTGATGGTTTCCTTCACTGTGCAAAAGTTTTAAAGTTTAATTAGGTCTCATTTGTTAATTTTTGGTTTTATTTCCTTTATTTTAGGAGACAGATCAAAAAAATTTTTTCTGGGATTTATGTCAAAGGGTTTTCTGCCTATGCTCCAGGTTACATTCTTAGTATTTTCCCTTCTCACGTCAGTGTTCTATGTAAGGACTTGATTTTCACTGGGGCCAGCAATCCTGCACTGTCTAGTCCTGCAGGTAATGAGTCACCATTGGACACAGCTGCTCTCGTGACTCTCTTTTGAACATCGTATGCCTTTGCTATTGCCTTCTCGTTATCTCTTTAATTGTTTAAATTTCCTCTGGTTTTTGGTGCGTTGCTTCTGTCTCAGAGTTAGCCGTCCTGTACCAGCAGCCCCTGGCGGCCCAAGCCCACGACTTCCGTCTCTGCTGCTGCTGCTGCTGCTAAGTCACTTCAGTCGTGTCCGACTCTGTGTGACCCCATAGACGGCAGCCCACCAGGCTCCCCCATCCCTGGGATTCTCCAGGCAAGAATACTGGAGTGGGTTGCCATTTCCTTCTCCAATGCATGAAAGAGAAAAGTGAACGTGAAGTCGCTCAGTCTGTCCGACTGTTAGCGAACCCATGGACTGCAGCCCACCAGGCTACTCCGTCCATTGGATTTTCCAGGCAAGAGTACTGGGGTGGGGTGTCATTGCCTTCCCCGACTTCCATCTCTACTGCAGTCTTATCCCAGGCTGTGCTGTCTGCTGCCCTGAGCAGACCAGAGACCCTAGCCACAGACACCGCGTCGAATGTAGGCGCAGCTTGGTCAGGAACAGAGCAGAAACTCCAAGGATGTTTTCTGATGTACCGTGTGACTCCACAAAGAACCAACACTTGTAACACTGAGCAAAGTGCCGAGGGCAGAATGAATACATATATTAAGTTTGTTTTTTGGGACGGTGACACTTTTGAAACTAACCTTTTTATTTAAAAATTTTAGATTTATAGAAACATGGCAAAGACAGCTCACAGTTCTCATATATTCAACAGCCACTTGAGTCTATTATTAACATCTTATGTTAGTTTAGTCCATTTATTACAATGAATGAGTTCACACTGATTCATCACTGTTATTAACTACAGTCCACAGTATATTGTGAGTCCCTTAGTTTTAACCTAATGTCCTTTTTCTTTTCCAGGATTCCTTCCAGGATACCACATTATTTAGTAGTCATGTCTACTTAGGCTCCATTCTTTATAAAATGGAGCCTTTTTATTATAAAAATTAGTAAGATAAGAACTTAAGTTGAGAAATTGGTTGACGTGTATCTGGAAAGACTGTACTCTCTTTCCAACCTCCCTGTAAATCCAGAGTTATTCCAAAACAAACAGTTAATTTAAAATTCTGTTATGACAAAAAACAATGTCTTTCTTGGGTTTCCTTTAAAGAAAATTCCTCTATGTACAAATGTTCAGCTTGAATATGTTAAAAATTTTAGTGACAGCATATAACTCATTTCTCTACAGTGAGATTTTCCTCCAAATACTGCCAAATGTGTTACATTAACTGTATCCTAGTTTTGCTAATGTTACTGGTAATATAATGGTGCTCACAAATATTATTTATAAAATCAACACAGCTTTAAATAATTAGATTTTGGGGGAGTTGTGGGGAGATGTGAGGGTGTGGAGATTTCAACTGGATCTGTCTTTATACACATTCAAGTTACTATGTCCAAATTCAGTTTGCTTGATCCTTGGCTCCCTAGGCCCTCAACTCCTCTATGCTACAGAATTTATAATTTTACTCAGCTCAGTGAAAATGAATACATAGTAAAAGAAAAGTGAGCTGGGATGCCGATAGCTACTTTGCAGTGTTTTAGATCATGGTTATCTTAGGAACTCAAAATACCTTCCCAAACTCACCTCCCCCTTCATCCAAAGACTATCGTTCAAGATTTCATCGGAAGCAAACATGTCACTTGAACACTCAAGAGAAAGGACATAAAAACCCTAGGACTAGTTTGGATCTGGCCCATGGTCACTTGATCCTGTAGGGCCTATCACACTCCAAACTGTCCCGATGACCATTCCTGTGACCTTCTGTAAAAAGCAGGGGGCATGAATGGCTCCAGGGTGACTATGGACGGTTACACAAAGCACTTTTTGGTCCTGTACTCCCAGAGTATCTTCTTCCCCAGGTACACTTGCCTGTCAGATGTCTGTCCATGAAGATATGAAGGAGATCAGTTCAGAAAGCAATCTGTAAGAATGATAAAGAGGCAGAGACCTGCGGAAGAGCGGAGCCACCGGCACCAGGCCATGCAGGACGCCTGTGTGCCAACCACTCAGCCAACACCTGCTCCCAGACCCGTGCGCGTGAGAGAGGAGAGACAGGGAGGGACAGAGAAAAAGAAAGAAAAGCTAGAGGGGAGAAAGCGGGCGGAAAACACAGCCATGTGGGGCCACTAACACGTGACCGACAGACTCAGAGTCTGCTACGATAATTCACAAAGCCAGCAGGACTGAGTTTTCTCGTCCTACCCCGGTTCGAGCCCCGATGCATACAAAATCTAATTTTGCTTAGCTAAGACGTAGTGTAGCATATGTATATCAAAGGGAAGCTGCTATTCAACAGCCATCTGAAAGAGCTGGGAAGGGCTGCTGGGTACAGGCAAAAATGATTGAACGTGACCCAGTGTAGGATTCTTATTTTACTTAAAGAACTAAAAACCAGAGAGCATCAGCTTCAGAGGTTTCTCAAAGGTAATCGGACAAGCAGCAAACTGCGGGGCGTGATAAAGCACAGGCGCGCTGATCCGCAGGCCTGCTCGACCCTGCCTGGCACCACAGTATATTGTGAGTCCCTTAGTTTTAACCTAATGTCCTTTTTCTTTTCCAGGATTCCTTCCAGGATACCACATTATTTAGTAGTCATGTCTACTTAGGCTCCATTCTTTATAAAATGGAGCCTTTTTATTATAAAAATTAGTAAGATAAGAACTTAAGTTGAGAAATTGGTTGACGTGTATCTGGAAAGACTGTACTCTCTTTCCAACCTCCCTGTAAATCCAGAGTTATTCCAAAACAAACAGTTAATTTAAAATTCTGTTATGACAAAAAACAATGTCTTTCTTGGGTTTCCTTTAAAGAAAATTCCTCTATGTACAAATGTTCAGCTTGAATATGTTAAAAATTTTAGTGACAGCATATAACTCATTTCTCTACAGTGAGATTTTCCTCCAAATACTGCCAAATGTGTTACATTAACTGTATCCTAGTTTTGCTAATGTTACTGGTAATATAATGGTGCTCACAAATATTATTTATAAAATCAACACAGCTTTAAATAATTAGATTTTGGGGGAGTTGTGGGGAGATGTGAGGGTGTGGAGATTTCAACTGGATCTGTCTTTATACACATTCAAGTTACTATGTCCAAATTCAGTTTGCTTGATCCTTGGCTCCCTAGGCCCTCAACTCCTCTATGCTACAGAATTTATAATTTTACTCAGCTCAGTGAAAATGAATACATAGTAAAAGAAAAGTGAGCTGGGATGCCGATAGCTACTTTGCAGTGTTTTAGATCATGGTTATCTTAGGAACTCAAAATACCTTCCCAAACTCACCTCCCCCTTCATCCAAAGACTATCGTTCAAGATTTCATCGGAAGCAAACATGTCACTTGAACACTCAAGAGAAAGGACATAAAAACCCTAGGACTAGTTTGGATCTGGCCCATGGTCACTTGATCCTGTAGGGCCTATCACACTCCAAACTGTCCCGATGACCATTCCTGTGACCTTCTGTAAAAAGCAGGGGGCATGAATGGCTCCAGGGTGACTATGGACGGTTACACAAAGCACTTTTTGGTCCTGTACTCCCAGAGTATCTTCTTCCCCAGGTACACTTGCCTGTCAGATGTCTGTCCATGAAGATATGAAGGAGATCAGTTCAGAAAGCAATCTGTAAGAATGATAAAGAGGCAGAGACCTGCGGAAGAGCGGAGCCACCGGCACCAGGCCATGCAGGACGCCTGTGTGCCAACCACTCAGCCAACACCTGCTCCCAGACCCGTGCGCGTGAGAGAGGAGAGACAGGGAGGGACAGAGAAAAAGAAAGAAAAGCTAGAGGGGAGAAAGCGGGCGGAAAACACAGCCATGTGGGGCCACTAACACGTGACCGACAGACTCAGAGTCTGCTACGATAATTCACAAAGCCAGCAGGACTGAGTTTTCTCGTCCTACCCCGGTTCGAGCCCCGATGCATACAAAATCTAATTTTGCTTAGCTAAGACGTAGTGTAGCATATGTATATCAAAGGGAAGCTGCTATTCAACAGCCATCTGAAAGAGCTGGGAAGGGCTGCTGGGTACAGGCAAAAATGATTGAACGTGACCCAGTGTAGGATTCTTATTTTACTTAAAGAACTAAAAACCAGAGAGCATCAGCTTCAGAGGTTTCTCAAAGGTAATCGGACAAGCAGCAAACTGCGGGGCGTGATAAAGCACAGGCGCGCTGATCCGCAGGCCTGCTCGACCCTGCCTGGCGCCCTCGCTCAGCCTTGCCAAGGCCAGAGCCGCCGGGCACAGCCCGCTCCGCCCGCGCAGGGGTGCTGCGCGCCCCGTCCAAGCGCAGCGCCCGGCCCCACGATGCTCTTCTTTACTGGGATGATGGATGCTCTCCAGTTTCAACAGGGCTGTTCTTTTCTGAGCAATTGTATCTTCATGAATTTATTATTTTATAATTTTTAGTTTTATAACGTCTACATTTAATTTTTATTTTATCTTACAGCTGACTTAGAAAGTTGTGTTCGTTTCAGGTATACAGCAAAGTGATTCAGTCATACAAGGACATGCATTCACTCTTCTTCAGATCCTTTTCTTATTTAGGTTATTACAGAATGTTGAGAAGCGCTCCCTGTGCTATACAGCAGGTCCTTGCTGGTTCCCTAATTTACACAGAGCGTTACACAGTATACTACACACATACATGCGTAGTACGTGTGTGTACGTGTCCATCCCAAACTCCTAATCTATCCCTCCTCGCTCACACTTCCCCTTCGGTAATGCACGTTTATTTTCTAAGTCTGTGTGACCGTTTCTGTTCTGTGAGTAAGTTCGTTAGTATCATTTTCTTGGATTCCACATATAAGTGACATCAGTGGTATTTGTCTTTCTCTGTCTGACTTCACTTAGTATGACAGTCTCTAGGCCCATCCATGCTGTTGCAAATGGAATTATTTCACTCTTTAGAATAAATTATACTGTAAAGCTTCTGTCCTTTTAATTTTTTTCCAAAAAGGGTGTGGTGAGCAGAATACAGACTCTGTAAACTGTTGTCGACAATCTCTGTTTAACCAACATGGAGTTATAAAAACACCTCCGTTGGATTTGATTTATATTTGACTGCTTTAATGGACCACGGCTTCGTTTTTAAAAAGGTATTTTGCTCTTTAATAACATAAAGAAATGTTAAAAACATGTTAAAAGAAAAATAAAACAAAATCAATTTACTGCTTCCTTTATTCAACAAATTTATTCTAAACTCCTTCTTTGCGTCTGGTACTGTTCTAGGTAATACATTTAGCACTGAACAATCCAAAAGCCTCGATTTCATGAAATCTGTATTCTAATGAGGGGATGATACCAGTGAGCAAACAAGTAAATATATCATTTGGCTGGTGGTGGGAAATAATGGTGAACAAAACAGGTTTGGCAAAGGCAGTGATTCCTGATGATTAGAAATGAAACAAAACCTAAAAGACACATATGGGACATTTAGGGATCTGCGATATGGAGGGATCTATGTCTCTAAGTTACATTTTTTTTCCAAACCAAAAAGAATCATATAAAAGCTCCTAAAAACACATTAGCACATAATGAACTGCTTCCTCTGTGAAGTGTAATATGACTTAGTTGTAAGTTCACAGCTGGCTAAGGATCTGCAAAATATCAAGAGAAACTCTCCTAATTCATGTAAGAATTGTTTCTATTTTAGGCTAAAAATTTATTCACTGAAAACACAGTGATACTGTTTATGACCAGAGCACGCTAAGTATTCACAATGTGATTTTTAAAATTGTAGTTTTTTAAATGATTACATGTGTTTAGTTCAGCAGAATAACCTTAATATAAAGACAGAATGTTTTTACTAAAAGGAACAAAAGGGACTTAAATTTCCAGAGATAAGTCAATGCTGCAATTGACAATACTAAGCTCTGGGACTCAGTTATTGCTGTAACATTTCCAATTTGACTATTCATGTGACTTTTAGTGTCACGTGGGAGCACCAACTCATATAACAGCTTTTATAATATGCAGGATGGAAGTATCAAAGAATATTTTATTAAACACTAGACACAGAATGGAAAATCAAACCATTTAGAGTCATCACATTTAAACAGTGGGTAAATATCTTGCAGTGATGATCTACTGATCATTTCATAAATCTTGATGTATCTAGCATAATAGTTATATTTAATGTCTATACCCTCTATCAGTGTTAAGAAAATATACTAAGTGAAGTAAAAGACAAATATCATGTGATGCCATTTATATGTGGAATCTTAAAAAATAATACAAACAAACTTAATTACGAAACAGAAACAGATTCACAGACACATAAAACAAACATGGCGACCAAAGGGGAAGGGGGCGATAAATTAGGAGCTGGGACTAACATATACACACCACCATATACGAAACAATCAGCAAGGGCCTGCTGCGTAGCACAGGGGCTCTGCTCAAAGCCCTGTAAGCTTCCCTGGTGGCTCTGATGGTAAAGAATCTGCTTCCAATGCAAGAGACCCAGGTTCAATCCCTGGGTCGGGAAGATCCTCCTGGGGGAGGGTACGGCAACCCGCTCCAGTATTCTTGCCTGGAGAATCCCATGGACAGAGGGGCCTGGCGGGCTACAGTCCACGGGGTCGCAAGAATTGGACACGACTGACCGACTGCACCACTACCAATCTAAGTGGAAAAAGAATCTGAAAAGAAACGGATATGTGTATATGTATAACCTGGAGAAGGCAATAGGCAACCCACTCCAGTACGCTTGCCTGGAGAATCCCATGGAGGGAAGAGCNGGGGCCTGGCGGGCTACAGTCCACGGGGTCGCAAGAATTGGACACGACTGACCGACTGCACCACTACCAATCTAAGTGGAAAAAGAATCTGAAAAGAAACGGATATGTGTATATGTATAACCTGGAGAAGGCAATAGGCAACCCACTCCAGTACGCTTGCCTGGAGAATCCCATGGAGGGAAGAGCCTGGTGGCTACAGTCCATGGGATCGCAAAGAGTCGGACATGACTGAGTCACTTTGCTTTCCCCTGAAACTAACACAGCATTGTCCATCAAGTACACTAGATCTATATACACATATATAGAAACTAAAAGTCAAATAAGACACCTAAGCTAGCAAAGCACCAATATCACTTTCTAAAACAACAGCAACAAGAACACAGAGAAAAGGAAATCAATATTGACAAAACGATGTTGCATAAGGGAAATCTACTTTACAAAGCATCTTTGTTGGTTGGGTTATTTAGGCAATGCTGAAAACAACGTGGAAAGGGAGGGTGAACTCCAAACAGTCATAGAATAGATTACAACTCAACTCACAGAAAACAGGAATTCTTGGGTGTACCCTGCTTTTTCTTGGGTTTGTAGTGGTCCATTTCCAAAGCCCAATAACTTACCAGAGACTCAGTAACGTCTCTGTTCTTAAACTTAGAACCTTATTTAGATTGTGGATGACAGATCAATTCAGGCTTTTAATTCTTCTCTTTAAAAAGGCTCAACTTGTAGACATATTATGAGTATTCATAGGCTCCCCTGTAATGCTCAGGTTTCCAACGCAATGGCCTTGTATGGTGGTTAAACTAATTTCAGTGAAGGTGAAAGGTCTATGTTTCAATAGTTAAGATTGTGGATGACAGATCAATTCAGGCTTTTAATTCTTCTCTTTAAAAAGGCTCAACTTGTAGACATATTATGAGTATTCATAGGCTCCCCTGTAATGCTCAGGTTTCCAACGCAATGGCCTTGTATGGTGGTTAAACTAATTTCAGTGAAGGTGAAAGGTCTATGTTTCAATAGTTATGATATTATCACATATTAGTATATTTCTCTTAGAATTTAACAGCAATAAACATGTTCCTTTTACTAGAACAAACGTCAGGAAAAAATGAAAGACTTGCTAATATGTCTGTGAACTTGGCTCAGGATTTCAAAGAGAGGTGTGTGTCTCCCTGAGAAATAAACCTGAAACAAGTGAGGTCTGCTTCTGTTTCCTGGCTAATCATCCTTAAACAATAATCTTGTAGAAAATCTCACTCTCATCTCCCGGCAGGTTCCTGTTTCTCCATAAACCCTAACTGATTGACACTTTGACTTATCGATTCAAACTTTAAGAACTGCCATTTTATTCAACTGCACTGTGCTGCCTATTCCTGATAAAGTTATTACCCGTGCAGACCATGAGAAAGACGTGAAGGGAGAGCTGAAAAGAGAACGGGACCAACTTCCTAAGAATGTTGCTAAAAACTCCAATCAGGCTGAACTCAGACCTTGTGAAATAAGAGTGACGTAAGACAAAGAAGAAAGAGAAAAATAAATACAATTTATCGACTCATAGGTAAGGAATTCAGAAAGATGGTGCTGGTGCTCCTGTCTGCAGGGCAGCGGTGGAGACACAGACCCAGAGCACAGACTTGGACGCGGCGGGGGAAGGAGGGCGCGAGAGCTGCAAGGGGGGCATGGAAACATGCGTCACTGCCCTGTGCAAAGTAGACGGCCAGTGGGGATCTGCTGTGGGGCTCCGGGCGCTCAAACCAGCGCTCTGGGATAACCTCGGGGGGTGGGAGGGAGGCTCACGAGGGCGGGGACCCTTGCAAACCTGTGGCTGATTCATGCTGATGCAGGCAGAAACCAACACAGCACTGTAGAGCGATTATTCTCCAGTTAGGCAATGGCACCCCACTCCAGTACTCTTGCCTGGAAAAGCCCATGGATGGAGGAGCCTGGTGGGCTTCCATCTANGTCATCCCAAGCGTTTCTCCAGCCCTCCTGAACATGGCACGCATTTTAAGAACGCAACGTTGGGCCAGCTCAGTGGGTGATGGCCTTAAAGCGGTTTCCGCTTAGACTAAGGCAGGCAGGATGGCTGTGGACAGACATGAAGCTTGGTGCTTGTACAGCTGGTTTCCCCCTTCTACCAATCGCTGCTGTGACAGCCTCCGTTTCCTTACCCAGAAAATGAAAATAACAAAACCTACCTTAGTAATTTTCTGTGGACATTAAAGCATTTTGTGAGCAACAAAATACTGTGAGAATTTCCTGCACCTAAAACAGGCTGTGTTCACGTAGACACAGCACACGCCAACAGACACACGACCGTGTCGATTCCGTGACATCGAGCCGGTAACGTGGAAGTAAAGCACTGCTTTCTTCCAGACGTTTGTTTCTCCTTGAATGCCCTTCACCACCATCAGCACCTCCAGCCCAGGCCGCCCACATTTCACGACCTTTTAAGGCCGAGCTCAAAAGCCACTGCTTCCAAGAACACTCCCACGATAACCTAGATGGAAAGAACAAAACAACTCTCCTTCCTGTAACTACCAAAGACCTTTACGTGATCATCCTCCTCTTTACATCATAGATATTTATCTACTTATTTAATCTCCTCTGATTATATATCAAGAAGTTTATAGCGTGCTGTCCAACATCTCATTAACCCTCATAATAGTAATAAGAAGCAGCTCTAGAAGGCTTGAGCATGCGTGCTAAGTTGCTCAGTCATGTTCCACTCTTCGTGACCACACAGACTGTGGGCTCCTCTGTCCATGGGATGCTCCAGGCAAGTATACTGGAGTAGGCTGCCATTTCCGCCTCCAGAGGACCTTCCTGACCCAGGGGTCGAGCCTGCATCTCCTGTGTCTTCTGCACTGGCTGGCAGGTTCTTTACCACTGCGCCACCTGAGATCGGCACACCAAAAGTCATACAGATTTTGAGAGACTCTTATATTAACTTATGGAGTAGGTACCACAACCACCTTATGGATGAAGAAACAGAGATGGAGAGCCAGGATAACAGTCTGAGCACCAAGCCAAACCACCCCTGCAGAAAGCATCCTGCATGGCACATGTAACTTGCGTGTCAGGGCCAAAAAAACCCAGTGACCACCAGGCCTTTGAGGTGGCGGGGGTTCGGCAGAGATTTGAACCCAGGCCTTCTGAATCCAATTCTTGCATTTTCTGAAGTGCTTTACCTCGTACCTCTGGCTGGCACAACAACTCCAACCATGTGTCGAAGGACTTACGAAAGGCAGCTCAGTGCCTCAAAGTCCACCAGTCACATCTGGTCCAAACCCTAAAAAGACTCAGCAAGTGTCCGCCGCTGGGTGAGGCTGCCCGGCTCAGCTGTGAATGTGACAGCCAGCCTAGGAGTCAGCTGGGAACCTTTTAGCTATTCAGAATAAAACTGTTCCGCACAAAATAAATTTCATAGCTTTTTCTTTTCCTTGGAGACACTTAAAACTAACAAAATTATCTGATTCATTATATAGAAAGGATGCTTAGAGAAGGGGGCTTCACTCCGGTCTGTGGTTTTCCCAGATCACAGATGTTCTGAGGAATATGGGACAGAAAGTGAGAGTGAAAGTTAGTCGCTCAGTCATGTCTGACTCTTGCGACCCCATGGACTGCAGCCCACCAGGCTCTTCTGTCCATGGGATTCTCCAGGCAAGAATACTGGAGTGGGTTGCCATTTCCTTCCCAGATCACAGAAGTTCTGAGGCACATGGGATTAAGATAGGCAAAATCCCTCTCTACGAGGGCCAGCCCTTCCCCCAGGAATGGCCCCTACAGTCCACAGAGGCCTGAGGCGCGGACGCTGCTCCTGCCCAGAGTCTGTGGCAGACCTCAGGGCCCCAGAAAGGCTCCTGCAGAGTCCTGGCTGTGTGCGTGGCTCCCCTGCTGTAAAAGAACACTTGCAGTTTTCTTCCCTTCTCCTATTTTGGTTCATTGCTATGTTGCTTCATAATCACATCTGCATTTGCAAATATGTTACGGTTCTTTACCATGCAGTCTCTCAAGATTAGGAGTTCAGGAAGAACTAACATTTATCAGTTAGGCAGACTTCATGGACAACTGAGCTAATTTTGCAGGGAACTCAACTATGTGCACTGGTTACAAGTTCTGCTGTCAGTATTTCTCATTCTTCTTAGCCACATCTGCTTTGTCAGTGAGCAGACTGCTTATGAAAGAAAAAAATCATTCTGATGACCACAAACGGCACCTCCAGCAATGGAGCAGGTGACTTCCAGCTCGGGTTTTTTCCCTGCTCCTTGATGCCAACAGCTTGCGACTGGCATCTATCTAAGGGAGAAACCAGTGGGTTGCCATGGGAACAGCCGTGCAAACCCAGGCCCACCACGGTCAGTCTGGGTTTCCTGGACTCTGTTTTTTTCTGGTAAAGGAACCCTGAGCACAGTTCTTGCAGGTCTAAAACCATGGCCGGTGGAACAACAACATTCAGGGATGTGGTCATCGAGTTCTTTCTGCATACAGAGAGTTCTTGACCCTCTTCAGAAGGAATTGGACTGCGCTGTGATGGAGAACTATAGAAAGTTGGCCTCACTGGGCCATTCCACTTCTAAGCCAGACATAACTGTGTTACTGGAGCAAAGAAAAGTCCGCTGGGTGATTGTGAGGTAAGAGTCAAGAAGCTGGAATACAGATTTGGATTCAAGTTACAAAATAATCAGAGAAAGAAGAATGCTTGTATCTGTGAAACACTCATCTCTTTTTCTGCATTGGATAATTCCGAGCGGCGAGAAAGCCCAGGAAGAAGGTGGGAAGGAGGGCTTCCTGGCGCCTCACACTCTGCTCAGCACAGGAGAGCTCCTCCTAGCAGACGGCCAGGTCCAAGTGGGCGCCGGGCATGCGGCAGCTGTTTCCCTGACGCAGGAGAAGCCCTTGATGTCAAATGAAGGGGGCTGTGGAGCTGGATGCTACGGTGGGGTCTCAGCCCAGAAGCACCGCCGGAGCGTCCAGAGAGGCGGGTGCCGGCGCTGCAGCCAGCATTTCGGTGCGGAGCCCGGGAGCGTCGCGGGGCTCCCTAGGGTGCCAGCGGGGCTCCCTATGGTGCCGGCGGCTCTCGCGCTGCCCAACTATCGCCGTTCTCACAAGACTCCTAACAAGAGCAGCCGAGCAAGTGCCCCTGAGGAGGCCGGACGCTGCATCCTGACCGTGACCTCTGCTGGGAAGCCCAGGGGAGAATCAACACCCAACAAAAGACGACTGGTCAACAGTCTCCCTCAGCGACCTTCACATCAAGCAACGTCAGCTATAATCGCATTCTGCATATCACATCCCCGTGAGTTGTAACTGGAAACCTGCAGCTTTGGCCTCCTTCCCACCTTCTTCCTGGGCTGCCTCTGGCAACCATCAGACTCTTCACCCGCTGCCTCTGGCAACCATCAGACTCTTCTCTGTATCAGTGGTTTCAGTTTCCTTTTTTTGCTTTGGCATTTTTTTTTTCAGATTTCACATGTAAGTGAGGTCATACACTACTGGTATTTGTCTTGGTATAATGCCCTCAAGGTCCATCCATATTGTGACAAACCTCAGGATTTTTTTCTTTTTATTACTGAATAATAGTCAATGATAGACAGGCCACATGAATTAAAAAAAATCTCCTGGTGATCTCGTTTCCATGTCTTGGGTATTGGAAATAATGCTGCATTAAACACTGGGGTGCAGATATATTTTCAAGATAGTGACTTTGTTTCCTTTGCATAAACACCAAGAAGTGGAGCTGCTGGGTTACATGGTAGCTCTAGTTTTAATTTTTCGAGGATTCTCCTCACTGTTTTCCATAATAACTGCACCGATTGACACTCCCTCCAGCAGTAGGTAAGGGCTTCCTTTTCTCCACGTTCTCACAAACACTTGCCATTTCTTGTTTTTTGGTAACAGCCATTCTTACAGGTGTGGGGTGATGCTTGACTATAGTTCTGATCTGCATTTTGCTGCGGCTCGTGATGTCCAGCATCTTGTTGGCCATCTGTGCATCTTCCCTGGAAAAACATCCAGTCAGAGCCTCTCCTCCTTTTTTAATTGGGTTTTTTGTTTGCTTTTCTATTAAGGTATGTAAAGGTTTTTAAAAAACATATTGTGGATTATAAAGCCAGTGCACTCCAATATAGGACCTCCCAGGTGGCGCAGTGGTGAAGAATCTGCCTGCCAACACAGGAGACACATGAAGCTCCCCTGGAGAAGGAGACGGGCAACCCACGCCAGTATTTTTGCCTGGAGGATTCCATGGACAGAGGAGCCTGGTGGGCTAGAGCCCATGGGGTTGCAAAGAGTTGGACATGACTGAGTAAGCACGCATGTCAAATACTCCAATATAAAATTAAAAAAAAATTTTTTTAATTTATTTTATTCTTAACAGCTACAAGGCAACTGAAAGATTGAAAAATACATTCAAGAACAACAGTCGCAGGGGCCCAGACTGGCCTTTATGGAACTTCTGGTGGGTAGATTTGCTTATTTAAAAAACAAAAAAGCAGGCATGGAAAACCTAACAGGGGTAACCGATGAGCACAGATGATCTGTGTTTAGTTTTGATGTGTGTGGCCCCCAATAGTTAGGGCAGAAAACGGAATCCAAAGAGAGTTCAAATCACGACTTGCAAAAGATGTGGTGAAATCAGAGTTAAGTCAGCATGTACATAAACTATAGGCAACTGATCTTACTTTTTTGATCTAATACTTGTCTTGTCTGGCAGACACAAAAGGTACTTCCTACTGGCGGCTAGGTTGGTGCTCACGGCTCAGTTAGAAGGCTGAATTGCTTAAATTTCGGCTCTGTGGACAGTTCTGCCCCTCGACTGGCTCTGCTACCAGGGAGCCTTTGGAAGCCCAGCTGACCAGGCCGTCTTCCAGAAGGAGGCGCGAGCAGCACACACAGCTGGCTGTTCTTGGCGGGGCAGTACTCGCCAGGGCAGCAAGACGGGCGACCCCAGTGAGCTCGTCCATGTCAAGTCCCTGCCCATGCCCTCAGTGACTTGTGAGCATGTGTGACACACCCATCAAGCAGCAAAGCACAGTGCCGAGCGGAACCCACGGACCAAAAGGCCTCTAACAAGCCCCGTGCAACGTGGAGAATCCGATCAAACCCTAAGTCTGACTGGAACACAGCGGTTCCCTCCAGCGCTGGCATCTTGCGCGGTTTAAGAAGATCGGCCTCTTAAGACTGTCCCACAGGTCACACGCAGCTTCAGAAGTGCTGCTGCTCCGCTGTGTTTACGCGGCATCACTGCCTGCACACCGGACTACACGCGGCGTGGACGGGAGCCGCCAGGGACCCGCGCAGGCGGCTGGGCTGCGCCCCCGGTGGACGGCGGGGAAGCCGGCAAGCGGGCTCCTTCTCTGCGAATCGGCTTGCTTGCTTCCTCGAGCCTATAGCTCTGTTGTCTTAGGCTTTCTGAGAATTTATCCCATAATTTCCGTCTTGAAGTTCTTTGAGGCTAAAAAGACACAAGGTGGAACAGGAGGCTTAAATAGGATTTCAGAAGGCAGGTGGAAAGCTCTCAGAGAAGGGATGTCCTTGAAGGTCTAACCCAGTTTGAAGCTTTTAAAGCAGGGACTCCTTGCATGGGCAGCACCATTCAAAATAAAAATTCTTCTCCAAGGATTTCTGCTCTTCTAAAATACTAAGCTCTTTCTAATAATCTGCTATTAGTAAGCTCTTTCTAATAATCTGCTATTAGTAAGCTTTTTCTAATAATCTGATCTAAATTAATAACTAATACACATATGTATGAAAGAAGTAAACCATGTTTAAGTCCTATAAAAATTTTAAAAATCAGTTGCAAAGTATGAAAATCAATCACATTTAAGAGCCGCTAATGGGCACTGAAAAACGTAGTTGCTTATAAAAAATTCAAACAGAACAAAACTGAGTAAGCACTCTGGCTTCTCTTCTCGTTAAACTGGCTCAGTCTGACTCTAACAAACGCCTGGACTGAGCATCAGACGTTTACTGAGCCTGCAAATATCTCAGAAATGCTGCCTCCCTACTGTGAAGCTCAAGAGGACAGAAAACTCTACTTTAGGTTATTTTACAGCAGACATCTGAGCTACTGGCTTTCAGTCATTTATCTTCCGTGAAAGCAAGCCTCTGGGAGCCCAGGAAGAGGGCCTCAAGGCGTTACCAACATCTAAAAGGGGCTTCCCGCCCAGCATCTTAAAGCCTGAAAGGGGCTTCCCGCCCCAACGTGCAAACACATCCCGGAAAGAAAGCTGTGTCTGACCCGGTACCCTGGAAGCAAGCTCTGTCAGTTGCTGACAATTAGGAACACCTGTAATAAAAATTTTATTTATTATTTGCTTTGTAAAGTGGCTTACATGCAGTATCTTGATTTATACTTTATTAGGATCTTCAACCGGAGAAGGCGATGGCACCCCACTCCAGTACTCTTGCCTGGAAAATCCCATGGATGGAGGAGCCTGGTGGGCTGCCGTCCATGGGGTCGTGACGAGTCGGACACAACTGAGCGACTTCCCTTTCACTTTTCACTTTCGTGCCCCGGAGAAGGAAATGGCAACCCACTCCAGTGTTCTTGCCTGGAGAATCCCAGGGACGGGGGAGCCTGGTGGGCCGCCATCTATGGGGTCGCAGAGTCGGACATGACTGAAGTGACTTAGCAGCAGCAGCAACAGGATCTTCAACAATTCCCCTTCCTGACTCAGAAAGGCATATAAATGGATTTTTTAAATCCCCAAACTACCGGTTCTAGTCATTTAATATTTGTATCATTTTAAAAAATTACTTTTCTACTAGTTTTATTAAGATAATTGGCATTCAGCACTGTATACAAGCTGACTTACATTCACCATGAAATGATGATCACAGTAACTTTAGCGAACATCCATCACCTCTTACAATACAAAATAAAAGAAACAGCAAACAATTCTTTTCCATGTGACAAGAAGCTTAGTGACTTTCACTGTTTTGTACTGTTTTTAAGTGAGAAGTAAATATGTAGAAAGAAAAAGTATGCTAAGACTTTAATCATGGGGCTTTTTTTCTTTGGATGATATTTATTCTGTTGAACTTCCTTTAAACCATATTCATATCCACTTTCTCTTTAGAAATAGGTTAAAGACATATGTAAAACAGACAGCCAGTGGGAATTTACCCTATGACTCAGGGAATTCAAACCGGGGCTCTGGGACAACCTAGCGGGGTGAGATGGGGTGGGAGGTGGGAGGGAGGCTCAGGAGGGCAGGGACATGTGTTCACCTGTGACCGATCCCTGTCTGCGGATGGCAGACACCAACAGAACAGTTTAGTTATCCTTTAATTCAAGATAAATAAATTAAGAAAACATAGGTTAAAGATATAAAGTATTTTCTCTTTTGCTCGCAGTAAAGAAACAAATTGAGAGCTCGAGAATATAGTTTTCAAAATAAATGGATGAATTTAAAACTCTCCATTCATTTTAACAAAAAATGTATTATTTTTAATAACACGTAGCAAATACCCCAACCAGGCTGATGAAACTGACACATTTAAATGTAGGCATAAGCCAGGATGCCCCCCAGAGTTGGCACCTACCCGCTGCAGAAAAGCAGATTCAAACTTAGCGACCTAAGTCTTAAGTACACTTCAGCTACTTTTCAATTGCAAAATGCTCCCCAAAACCTCACCTATCATTTATTTTGTACAGTAGTCATTTTTTCCAAATATGCTATTTTTGAAAATAAATAGGATTTATGGTCTAAGTCCCATTAAAAAGGAGAAACATTGCCGCCAAAGGCCTGTTTAGTTAAAGCTATAGTTTTTCCAGTAGTCATGTATGGATGTGAGAGTTGGACCATAAAGAAAACTGAGCACCAAAGAACTGATGCTTTTGAACTGTGGTGTTGGAGAAGACTCTTGAGAGTCCCTTGGACTGCAAGGAGATCCAACCAGTCCATCCTAAAGGAGATCAGTCCTGGGTGTTCATTGGAAGGACTGATGCTGAAGCTGAAACACCAATACTTTGGCCACCTCATGCAAATTACCAACTCACTGGAAAAGACCCTGATGCTGGGAAAGACTGAAGGCAGGAGGAGAAGGGGACGACAGAGGATGAGATGGCTGGCTGGCATCACTGACTCCATGGACGTGAGTCTGAGTGAACTCCAGGAGCTTCTGGTGGACGGGGAGGCCTGGCGTGCCGCAGTCCATCGGGTCACAGAGTCCCACATGGTGAGTGACTGCACTGAACTGGTGGTCTAAGCAGTAGTGCATTCATGGTAAAAATGAAAAAAAAAAAAAAAAACCGGGGTGGAATCCCAGTAAGCTGGCTTGTTCTGGGAAATCCAGGACACACGGTTGGTATCTGAGCAAAGGGTGTGCCCTGTGCTGTGGAGAACAGAATCAAATGGCATACAAACAACTTGTCTATCTTAGCCAACTATTGAATCACAGGCATTTTGGAATAAATTGCAGTCCTCTAATTTTTTTTCCTCCTTACTGGTCTTACCAGATCTCTCAGCACACACTGTCCTTTAAAAAATGTAAGCATTAAATGTCATTTTCCCGTCAGAAACAAAGCTTCACTTCTCCTCTGCCCAACATACAATTCAGTTCAGTCCAGTTTCTCAGTCATGTCCGACTCTTTGCGACCCCATGAATCACAGCACGCCAGGCCTCCCTGTCCATCACCATCTCCTGGAGTTCACTCAGATTCACGTCCATCGAGTTGGTGATGCCATTCAGCCATCTCATCCTCGGTCGTCCCCTTCTCCTCCTGCCCCCAATCCCTCCCAGCATCAGAGTCTTTTCCAATGAGTCAACTCTTCACATGAGGTGGCCAAAGTACTGAAGTTTCAGCTTTAGCATCATTCATTCCAAAGAACACCCAGGGCTGATCTTTAGAATGGACTGGTTGGATCTCCTTGCAGTCTATGGACTGAGGTTTGTGACATTGTACAGGAGACAGGGATCAAGACCATCCCCATGGAAAAGAAATGCAAAAAAGCAAAATAGCTGTCTGGGGAGGCCTTACAAACAGCTGTGAAAAGAAGAGAAGGGAAAAGCAAGGGAGAAAAGGAAAGATATAAGTGTCTGAATGCAGAGTTCCAAAGAATTGCAAGAAGAGATAAGAAAGCCTTCCTCAGCGATCAATGCAAGGAAATAGAGGAAAACAACAGAACGGGAAAGACTAGAGATCTCTTCATAAAATTAGAGATACCAAGGGAACATTTCATGCAAAGATGGGCTCAATAAAGGACAGAAATGGTATGGACCTAACAGAAGCAGAAGATATTAAGAAGAGGTGGCAAGAATACACAGAACTGTACAAAAAAGATCTTCACAACCAAGATAATTACGATGGTGTGATCACTCACCTAGAGCCGGACATCCTGGAATGTGAAGTCAAGTGGGCCTTAGAAAGCATCACTACGAACAAAGGTAGTGGAGGTGATGGAATTCCCGTTGAGCTATTTCAAATCCTAAAAGATGATGCTGTGAAAGTGCTGCACTCAATATGCCAGCAAATTTGGAAAACTCAGCAGTGGCCACAGGACTGGAAAAGGTCAGTTTTCATTCCAATCCCAAGGAAAGATTATGCCAAAGAATGCTCAAACTACCGCACAATTGCACTCATCTCACACGCTAGGAAAGTAATGCTCAAAATTCTCCAAGCCAGGCTTCAGCAATGTTGAGCTATTTCAAATCCTAAAAGATGATGCTGTGAAAGTGCTGCACTCAATATGCCAGCAAATTTGGAAAACTCAGCAGTGGCCACAGGACTGGAAAAGGTCAGTTTTCATTCCAATCCCAAGGAAAGATTATGCCAAAGAATGCTCAAACTACCGCACAATTGCACTCATCTCACACGCTAGGAAAGTAATGCTCAAAATTCTCCAAGCCAGGCTTCAGCAATATGTGAACCATGAACTTCCAGATGTTCAAGCTGGTTTTAGAAAAGGCAGAAGAACCAGAGATCACATTGCCAACATCCGCTGGATCATGGAAAAAGCAAGAGAGTTCCAGAAAAACATACAATTAGGCAGCAGCAACTCAACCAACCTTGCTGCTGCTGCTGCTGCAAAGTTGCTTCAGTCGTGTCTGACTCTCTGCGACCCCAGAGACGGCAGCTCACCAGGCTCCCCTGTCCCTGGGATTCTCCAGGCAAGAACTGGAGTGGGTGCCATTTCCTTCTCCAGTGCATGGAAGGGAAAAGTGAAAGTGAAGTCGCTCAGTCGTGTCCAACTCCTAGCGACTCCATGGACTGCAGCCTACCAGGCTCCTCCGTCCATGATCGGATTCGTCAGGCAAGAGTACTGGAGTGGGGTGCCATTGCTTTCTCTGTAGGATTTCATTCTAGATCAATAATCTGAACCTAAATTTTAATTGGTCAGTGTGTACTTGAGCTTAAAATTTCCTTATTTTGCAAGCACGACCTTTCCCCTGAACCTTCTACATGTTCACAAAAAGGTTGAGACGGTCAACATACGTTCTCAGCAAGAGAGCACCATGCTCAAATCCAAATAGTATGCAAAAGACAACAGAGGATTACCCAGCTGGTTAGTTTGCAAAAGACAACAGAGGATTACGCAGCTGGTTCCAAAGTGTACGTGCACGTGTTAAGTCACTTCAGTCGTGTCTGACTCTTTGTGATCCTATGAACTAGGAGCCTGCCAGGCTCCTCTGTCCATGGGATTCCCCAGGCAAGAATACTGGAGTGGGTTGCAGTGCCCTCCTCCAGGGGGTCTTCCAGACTCACAGATGGAACCCAGGCCTCTTATGTCTCCTGCACCAGTAGACGGGTTCTTCACCGCTAGCACCACCTGGAAGGCCCTCCAAAGTGTATACACGAACAGAAAAGGACTGACCCGGTAATAAAGGCAGCTGTTCATGATTCACGTTCCTGTAACACATTTCATATCGTGTCTCGCGCTGACAGGTAAACGAATGACCTTATATTCCACACAGCAGCTAGATATACCATGCTACTGAACATGTTAGTCCAACAATGGTATACGATCATTAAATGAGCAGATGAACTCCCGTATTCCACCTGAAATCATTTCTGAACTATTTTTCTGAAATCATTTTCTTCCCTATTTTCAGCCAAAGAAAATATTTCCAAGGCCCACAAAAAACATCTCAAAGAAATGTTGCGGTTTCACTTGCAATTATTTCCATTTTAAATTTTAACAAAGATCTCTATGATTTAATGTATAGGAATAATAATGTTAATAGTCATGATAAAAGAAAGCACTGTGATAGGAAAATGGTAAATTAACACTGAGACAATAGAATACTATGTCACAAATTACTCTAAGTTCCTTAAAAACGTAGTCTCATAAAAACTTTGTCTTTATGCGATAACCAACCACATCCCCCTTGCCGTTTAGGTGCTGGTCTCTCTTTCTTCTTTCATCTTTGGCCACTACCTTAGTGAACCACACATCAGTCTTAAAAACCACACTAACAGACATTTCTTGGCAAGAATATGAACATGTTCCTCACTCATAAAAATAAGGAACCACTGAATGAAGAATAAAGTCTGAATCAGTGCAACACAAATCGAGCCTGCTTCTGTTTTTTAAGTTGTAAAGGTAATTTGTTACCAGGGCATTACTGTATTTTCGGTTTCTTACAGTGGAGAGACTGCTTGCTACCTTGACAGCAGAGACAAGAAATCGACCGCATGATCAAGATTCCTCAAGTGGTGACTCGGCGTAGTGGCTATAAACACTGCCTTGCTGGGCTCAGGTTCTTGTTCTGCCTCGGACCAGCTAGGTGACCCTGCCCGAATTACTGTGCGTTCCATGCCTCCGCCGCCTCGCCTGTAAAATTATGACACTGTTACCTCTCAGGGATATTCTGAAGTTGCCATGTTGTGAGATGTACGTGCTATCCATGGCTGACCTGAGGAGTCTTGCTTCGGATGCATACACAGCTATGTTAACAAATGTAAACAGACAGCATGAGAAAATATGATGTAGGCAATTAAAAAATTCAACTTTAAAAAATTCAGGATAATTTTACATCTACAGAAAAATTGCATGGATAGTTAAAAAGTTCCCATATACCCCACACATAATTTCCTTTACAGCTTATGATGTGAGCAATTTTTAATATCCCGACAGTGGAAGGACACTGACTCCAGCAGTTAAAACTACAGATTTAATTCATCTGTAATTTCAATAACCCACCTATTAGAACCAAGCTTTGAATTCTACGTGCTGCACTTTAAAGAGTAAGTGCTGAAGGTAATGTTTGGTAATAGCACCGCACACACTGTCCTGATACAGGCTACCTTGCAGTCTCATTTAAGAAGGAAAAATAAAATGGGAAAGTGAGTTTAGTGTGTACAATTACTTCTGCTTATACACTGAAGCTGAAAATTAAAATGTGTATAGAAGAAAATAAAGCTGGGATATTTAAACAGATATTAAAACTACTCTGTCATCTTAAGACTGAATACCTTTTCTCAAGATCATAAAATAATTAAAACTACCTAAGGGCAGTATGGGTGAATACATTTTGAGATGAAAATCTTTAACTTAAATATCTTCCATTAGAGAATCATATTTACAACAATGAATATAATACAAGGAAAATTCTGCTGGATTATGGAAGGAAAAGCGGTGGAGGGATAAATGCTGTAGCCCTAGGGCCTCCCCTGGTGGCTCGGACGGTAAAGCATCTGCCCGCCATGCAGGAGACCCGGTTTCAGTCCCGGGGCTGGAAGATGCCCTGGAGCAGGGAACGACAGCCCACTCCAGTACTCCTGCCTGGAGAAGCCCGGGGACACGGGGGCCTGGCGGGCTGCAGTCCACGGGGAGGGTCGCAGAGTCAGACACAGCTGCGTGCCTAAGCAGGGCGCACAGCCGCGGAGAGGCCCCGCTGCAGACACGGCCAGGGGCGGGACGGCCGGGCGCCCAGGCTGCACGCAGGCACTGTGTCCTCAGCAGCCACTCGTCGCCCGCGGAGAGCTAAGTTAAAATTACATTCCTCGGCTGCACATTTCAGGCCGTCTGCAGCTGCCGGGGGTGAGCGGTTCACTGCGCTGGAAAGCGCGGGCGCGGACCACTTCCGGCGCTGCAGAAAGTGCCATGCAACAGACGCCCCACTCCTGACGCCCGACCTGCCTCCACCCGGAGCCCTCGCCTCCCGTCCGAGCGACTTCTGTCCAACTTGCCGAAAGGCCGCAGAGAGGCGCTTTCGGCTCCTTCTCCGAATGTTGAAGATGAAAGACGAGGGTCTGCCCGGCAGACAGCCGGGCACCCAGCAGCCGGGCACGCGCTGGGGTCCCGCAGCCGCCGCTGTACCCACGCGGCGGCCCGGGGCTCCTCCTGGGGGCTCCGCTCCGCCCTGGGGGCGGGCCCCGTGTGGGGCCGCCGCACTGGTGGGACCTTCCCCGTCACGGGGCTGGGGTTCCTGCCAGTGGAAAACGGGAGATGTCACTGTTAGCCAGTGCGGAGTCTTTCTCTTTATGAGATATGAAAAATGCTGCTTGCTGGCTCATTCAGGTCATGCAGAACAGGGTTCGGTGAACTGATTAACCATGACGTGTGGTTGCTCCTGCTGCCGCTAAGGCCTCCCAGGAGAAATGACCACCACAGCAACTGTTCGAACCTCAGGTTTGGTCAAACTGAGAAGGCCATGCTGAACCGCACAAGGGTTTCCCAATCGAGACAAAAAGTAAGGGCAGGTGCCTTTACGTATCAGGCGTGGGCGGCGGTGGGGAGAGAACACGTAACCAAGCACAAGGAAACCTCACGAATTCCCATGGCTCCTCACTCTCCTTAGAGTTAAAAAGGAGCAAGTATCTGAACTCCACCCACTTACTTCTCCTGACCATGCTATGATTTGCTCGCAGTTAATTCCAACCAGTCCATCCTGAAGATCAGCCCTGGGATTTCTTTGGAAGGGATGATGCTAAAGCTGAAACTCCAGTACTTTGGCCACCTCATGCAAAGAGTTGACTCATTGGAAAAGACTCTGATGCTGGGAGGGATTGGGGGCAGGAGGAGAAGGGGACGACCAAGGATGAGATGGCTGGATGGCATCACGGACTCGGTGGACTGAGTCTGAGTGATGGACAGGGAGGCCTGGCGTGCTGCGATTCATGGGGTCGCAGAGTCGGACACGACTGAGCGACTGAACTGAACTGAATGGTGACCAAATGGTCAAAAGAAACAAGGGCCTGTCATTTCTTTCACACAGATTTTAGGAAATCAGTGCAACAGCCTGCCGATCCCTCACAACGTGGCTGGCTAGAAACACCCCCATGAAAGCCCTCACACACAGAAGTTCTCTATTTTCATGGTTTCAGCTGTGCTATGCATCCTGACGGTGGAATCTTCCCATGTACATTCTGAAACTGGAAGAGTCACCCTACATCTCTCCATTTCAAACTCTTTTTGCTAGTGTATTTTATGGGCAGTAAGGTCACAGGCCCAATTTAATAAAATACCATAGATTTCTCTGGATAATGAGCAACATCACACTTTTGAAAAGCACTGAAACTGAGGCAGGCTGGGAACTGAGACCCTTTGCTGCAGTCTAGATAAACGTCTGAGACCCTTTGCTGCAGTCTAGATAAACGTCTGAGACCCTTTGCTGTAGTCTAGATAAACGTTTGAGACCCTTTGCTGCAGTCTAGATAAACGTCTGAGACCCTTTGCTGTAGTCTAGATAAACGTTTGAGACCCTTTGCTGCAGTCTAGATAAACGTCTGAGACCCTTTGCTGTAGTCTAGATAAACGTTTGAGACCCTTTGCTGCAGTCTAGATAAACATCTCCGGCAGCAACAAAATACAAAGAAACTAGCAGTGGCAGCAAATCACGGGCAATAAGACACTAAAAGACCACCCCCCCCAGCTGCCATTTGTGAAGATCCAGGAACAAAAGCAAAAGGGTAGCGTGCATGGCCCCTGCATTCGACACCACCCAAGGGGGGGGCAGGTCCTCAGAGCCCTCCTGCCTGAGCCCAGGGCGCAGCCCACCCTCGCCCCAGGTAAGGGAGCAGCTGGCACCCCCGCCACAGGTGGCAAGGGAAGCTGGCATCTGTCTCCTGCTCCTGTGCAGCAGGGGCCCAGCAGGACCTTGCCTGAGCGCCTGTCTGGTCTCTAGTCAATGTCTACGGATTAGGGAAGCCAGGAACCCCGGTCGGTAACAAAAAGATGAGAAACTTTCATCTTGCAGCGAACCGTGAGAAGCCGGGAGGAGTGCGCAGGCCGCGTGCGCTGAACCCGTGCATGCTGTTCCCGCCAGGTCCACAGGCCCCGGCGCTCCCCGACTGGCTCCTCATCCTTCGAGGGGTGGCCTCCCCCAAGGCTCTGTGATCGCCTGTGCTCCCACCCGGCCAGGTGGGGTCGGGTGCTACACAGGGCCCTTCTCCGTGGGCCCCACAGTGACAACGGGGGTGGACATGGGGTCCTAAGCGGGAAAGCCATTTTACGTAGGTCAGACAATACATCTGAATATAAATTACAGACCCAAAATATAACTGTAGCCCTTTCCGATCCATACACAAACGCCTTTCCCGTAGCTGGAAGGGGTCTAGAATCTAAGCAGTCATGGGAGCCTGAATGTTTCCCACAACAGGAACTAACGTCCTTCCTGACCAGCTGCTCATCAGTATCCTCACGGCAGCCCTGCATAAAAACGACTCATTTAGTAGACTATTTTAAAATTGTACTCAAAATCTTAATTGTAGTGAGTAAATGAAGGTTAGCTGCTGTGGCCAGGTAAGGTTGTAAAAATTAAAATTTTGGCACGAGCAGTTTGAAAAGCGGTCCCAGAGTACATGGTCAAACAAAAACACTGACATAAATACCAAGATCTGTATCAAACATCAAAAGCAGGCGTGCCTTTCAGGAGCGGAGCAAAGTTCCCAGGAGTGGGATTGGAAAGCTTCAGAGCAGAGCTTCATTCCCAAAAGATTGTGAGGTCGCTGACCCGGAGAGTCTCAATCAAAATTAAATTCTGCTAGACTTCCTGTCTACCCAGAAAAACCCTGATATCCCCAGATGAAAACTTCACAACAGGCTTATCCATTAGGGGAAAAAACTGCCTTAAAAAGAATGGTTTTTAAAGAGAAATTTATCACAGGGAACTCTACTCAATATTCTGTAAGAACAGACATGTGTGTGTATAAACACCTGAAACTAACGCAAGTCTGTAAATGAACTGTGTGTGTGCTCAGCTGCGTCTCTCTGCGACTCCACGGACTGTATCTGCCAGGCTCCTCGGTCCGTGGGATTGCCAGGCAAGGATACTAGAGCAGGTTGCCATTTCCTCCTCCAGGGATCTTCCCCACCCAGGGACTGAACTCGGGTCTCCTGCATTGCAGGCTGATTATTTACTGTGTGAGCCACCAGTGAAGCCCAAATGAACTATATATAGTCCAATTTAAAATAAAAATTAAATTAAAAAAATAGAAACTTATTCTTCTGAATGATAGTCAACTTGCCATCTACTCCAAGTTTCCTTATAACCTTTTTTTTCCAAGTCACGCCATTTAAAAGCAGATAGCAGTGCCTAAAACTGTGGAGAATGTTCTGTTCTGAACTGTAAGAGAAAATTATTTTTTTTATAAAACTTGGGCTAACTGAAGCTGCCGTAGAGTCCTACTGTTCCATTTCCCAAAGGCAGCTGGTGGAGAGGGGCTCACAGACCCACATCCAGCTGCGAGGCTAGCCTGGGGAAAGAGATGCCTCCGTAATTCCCACCAGCTACCACACATTTTAACAGAGGCCGGGAAGACCACTCTATGCAATATAGAATCTGTATTATATACCGCTGTATATAATGTTACATACTGCTGCATACAGGAGAAGGAAACGGCAACACAGTCCAGTACTCTTGCCTGGAGAACTCCATGGACAGAGGAGCCGGGCAGGCTACAGCTCGTGGGATTGAAGAGTCAGACGACTGAGCGGTTAACTTTCACTTTCACTGCTGTGTATAATAGTCACCAACTGTGAAATGATGACGAACTCTTAAGAACCACTAAGAAATTTAAGAATTGCCAAGTCAGACTCGGTGATTTCTCATCACAGAGAAATCACACTTATTGAATGGGCTCTTATAGTAGGTAGGACATGATACATGCTAACCTTTTTATTTGTGTTCAAAAGTGGTATTATGTGACCCCAAAAAATGGATTCCTAGAACTTCTTCACATTCAGATGAGATTTCAAACCTTCTGCATCACTTTTTAGCTCCGAGATGACTGCCTTATTGCGAAATGTAGTCCTCTGTGTCATCGAGAGCCTTGCTGACACAGTGTCTCTCTCTTATCTGCTACTGCCTCAGTAATTTTGTTCCAAGCTGCTGATACTGTTTCCAAGTTGTCTTTTTTTTGTCTGCCCAGGCAATAACAACTAGATTCACAACAGCTCCCTGGCCCAAAGCAACTGACATTAGAAATGTTAAAATACGGGGGTGGGGGAAGGGCTTCTTAGACTTGCTGAGCCAGAGGCCAGTGAAGTTCATCTCCTCTGCTTTCTGCCTCCCAGGTAACAACTCACTTATCCCTCTGATAGCTATCAACCTCTTAAACGTCACGCAGGCGCTAAGCCGGGGACAGGGCAGAGCGCAGAGCAGGGTGAGACACGACCCTCGAAGGCCTTCCGAAGGGACAGCCCTTAATCGAGAACCGCAGAGAACGCATACAAAACCACAGTTACAGAGAAGAGGCACACGGCGCAGAGTGCCAGGCGCCTGATCTGCCCTGGCCAGGGAAGCCGGACAGCACACACCCAGGGGAGACGTGCCCCGGCCGAGGACAGGGTGTGAGGCCGAGGAGGACGCGCTGGGGAGACTGCAGACCCCTGAGGACGGTGAGCTCGGGCTCCGCGCAGCGGCCGTGCTGGGGAGCCTGAAACGCCACCGTGTCCCTCTGGTTAGAATGGGGGTCAACGGGGCGAGGCAACAATGGGGGTTACTGCTTGACGCCAGTGTGTCTCCAGGAGACCCCTCGGATGGTTCCCTGACACGGCGAACAGGCACAATTTGCGTGAGAAGGGCTGAGAATAAACCTCCGAACCTGCCCCCCAAGTCTATCCCCACTTGACACAGTAACTCAACAGCAACGGCATGTGAATGGGAAGACCTGCAGATGAGAACGTCACCAGAGCCTTAAGACCAGCAACGAGGGCTCATCACCCCGCCTTTCTGCAGAACGGAACCACAGCAGCAAGGGAAGGCGGACGGGCCGCTGTCAGCTCACAGTGCTGGAACCGGGCAGCAGCGCCGGCCACGCGGGCGGTGACCGCACGCGGCCCCGGCTCGGGAGCCCAGCCTCTGTGCTGCGCGGCGTCACCTTCAGCGGGGACAGACAGGTTTCAGCCCTGCCCCGGCGCGCGACGTGGACTCTCCCGACCTCCCCGAACATTCTGTCCGCAGGGGCCCGGACCACCTCCACCCTCCGCCGCGGCTGGCTGCACAGGAACTGCGGCAAGAGAAGGAAAGCGCTCCAGAGGCCCGGGGACGCAGCCACAGCGGCGAGGCACTCTGCTCCCGCCCTTAGGAAGCCCGGGGCGTGGGGCAGGCTGGGGACAGGCTGCCGAAGGAAAAGAACAGGCCGCGGCTTTCACACCGACCGGGAGCGAAGGCCACGGGCTCTCTCCTCCCCCAGCGCGCCCTCTCCGGACGCAGGGCTGCAAGTCTCGGGCTGTGACCGCGGAGGCCTGGGCAGTCCCAGCCGCGCACACGTGTGTGAGCTCTCCCTCGCGCCTGACCACGCTCCCCAGGCCCCGCGTCCTGGGGTGCGGGGCCCCGTGAAGGAACCGCACGCGGCCTGCAGCCTCAGGCTCTTTTTCTGGGGCACCTGAGCGAAGATGAGCCTCACAGGAGCGGGGTCTTCACGATCCACGCACGAGCTCAGAGCTGATGCACGGGGTCACGGGCGGAGCCGGGGTGGAAAGGGGAGCGGGCCTAATACGGGGGCCATCAGGGCCACGAGAGGGACAGTGACTGGAAAGGAAGAGGCGTGCTGTTCGGAGAGGGGTCGCAAAACTGGCAAGGGCCGTAAGCCCGGGAGGGAGTCTACCAGGGCAGAGTCCACACGTCAGGAGCTGCGGGGAGACCCCCTGGAGGAGGAGACAACAGCCCCGCCAGTCTCCTGCCTGGAGAATCCCCTGGACCGAGGAGCCTGGGGGGCTACAGCCCACGGGGTCGCAAAGAGTCGGGCGTGACCCGGCGTGCATGCACGAAGGAGCTGCTGCTTTTTGATGATGTCAGAGGCTGGCTGCAGGGACCATTTGATATGATGCATTATCGAAGGAGATGAAATGATATGCAAATAGAAGCGCGCTGGATGTCAGTCTTCTTCAAACCATGTTCCTCCGGCGGGTGCGGAAACACCCCAGGCAAACTGTGGAAGGAGCCAGAAGCCCGGAAGCGGACCTCTGCCTCTCGGAGGGCAGGCTGGGGGGATCCAGGCTGAGGACAGGGTGAAATCATGGCTAAGCCATTCATTTACAAAATTCTGTCTTTGAATGATTTTTGTTTTTATAAAAAGCTTAGATATCAAAAAATAAGATAAAAGGCTTGTAACACAAGCTCCCATAAGGAGATGCTACAGAAGAAAAACGGAACGCTCAGCTCCCTGGGTGGGGCACTTTACCACTGTATTTCACAGCGAAATTTTCCTCCTTACACACAGGAGGACAGGGGAGTTCATAGCAACGCTTCATATGCCTTCATGAACACCTAGGATCAGAAAACAAATCTTCCTCTGAATACTTAGAATTTATCACGAAGGCCACAGGTATGGGATAATGTCAACTTCTGTTATAAGGAGCCATACCGTCTACCAGCCACATAATTTAATTTTTTAAAGTTTAGAAAAGTTGTGGTATTCTTCTTTAGCTCATTAAACTTCTCTTTTATTTAATTCAATGTATTTAAAACAAGAGCCCTGCCTGAACTTCACTCTAATTTCCTGTCCACTCTCAGTCGATGCCCCCAACCCTGCTATGACTGACGCTTACCCCAGGGCTTTCTGCTTTCCTTCCACCTTCCAGGCAGGGTTTAGTTTCTGCTTTTACAGTGCTGTGTTGGCTTCAGGTGTACGGCACCGCGATCCAGTTACACAGATACGTACACTCGCTCTTGGCAGAGTACTGAGCGGGGTTTCCTGGGCCACGCAGTGGCCCTCGCTGGCGCTGTCATTCACGCGTCGCAGTGCTGTATGTCCATCTCAAGCTCCTGACTGATCCCTCCTCCCTACATTTCCTTTTCGGTAACCATAAATTCACCTTCTCAGCTTGTGAGTCTGTTTCTCTTTTGTAGGAAGTTCATTTGTATCATTAAAAAAAAATCAGATTCCACATATGAGTGACATCGTATGATTTTGCCTGACAGTCTTTATTTTTACAGCATGTATAACACAGGCCACATTTAAATCTGAAGGTATAGTTAACAACAAAAAACTGAAGGAACCAAAATCTTAATTATAACTAACAATACAAACACGGGGGAAGCTTCAATTTAAACCACAAAGCTTTGTAAAAACAGTCTTGAAGTTCTTAAATAAATGTGAAATGTTTTTGAACATGAGTGTCATAGCAGTGGTAAATACATACAAGAGCTTCAAAGGAGCCAACTGGAGAGTTTTATTTGCTGCCACTGCTTTTGGTAATTAAAAAATGCGTTTAAAATTTTTAGCTCATAATATTGGCTCAAGTGTTATACAATTAACAACTGTCTTTCAAAAACAATGGCACAAAGCTATACCAAATACACTGTAACTTAAAAATCTGGGAAAATGGTACAGATGACCTTATCTGCAAAGTGGAAATAGAACCCAGTAGGAACAAATTACGGACAGCAAGGGGTGCTGGGGGATGGGAGGGCCTGGGAGACTGGATTGGCAGGGATATACTGTCGACACCAGGCAGAAGACAGGTCACCGGGCTTCCCTGGTGGGTCAGTGGCAAGCAATCTGCCCGCAGTGCAGGAGACCCGGGTTCGACCCCTGGGTGGGGAAGGTCCCCTGGCGAAGAGAATGGCTACCCGCTCCCGTATTCTTGCGGGAGAATCCCACACAGAGGTGTGTGGCGGGCTGCAGTCCGTGGGGTTGCAGAGTCGGACACGGCTGAGTGACCAAGCAGAGCGTGAAACAGAAGCCGACGAGGACCTTCTGTGCAGACCAGGGACCCGCACTCAAGGGCTCCACGGGCCCCAAATGGGGCGGAATCCAAGCACAGACGGGCGGTGTGTCCACACACGGCGGTCACCGCTGCACGGCAGACTGACCCAGCAGTGCAAGGTGGCTACAGCCCAATACAAGTCCACTAAACCATCAGGCAGGATCCGAGACGCCAGGCAGCAGAGCTGGGGCCACGTCAGCGGGCGTTTCTGCACCGCGCACCCTCTGCCCCTCCGGAGAGCTGGCGCACGGCGTCCACGCTGAGCTCTCCTCCCCCAGCTTTCTGACTCAGCCTCGATCAGGGGGCCGGTACTCCACCGATGCTCACCCTCCCACAGGCAGACGGCTGCCTGCCAACGCCAGAGGGGACTGAGCCTTCATTAGATGCTTCACAGCGTCAGGACGGGTGGCTCCAGAGGCTTGCGAGCCGGCCCAGCATCCCCAACAGGTTTACACCAGAGCTTGGGCTCTACACAGGCCATCCTCTTTTTGGAATTCCAACTGAACTGTGGGCAGCAGGGGGTGCTGAACACCGCCTCTGGGTGTTTCAAGTTTCCTGGGCTTGTCTCAGCAGACCACTGGCCTGTCTAACCAGAGACAAGCCTCGGGACTTACATATCCAGCTGTCCCACTGTGGTGGGGGGGGCCACCAAGTGCCAACTCTAGGGAGAGCAGGGAAGGAATTGGGGGACAAAACGGTAGGTGACGTCTTCCCCCAAATTCCAAATCAATAACTCAAGTCTTTATAGTTATTTAGTATCTGAAAACAATTCTCCTAAAGGCGAAGCTTACCAGTCACACCAAATCAGCCTAAACAGAGACAGGCTGATCGTCCATCCTTCATCTCAGGGTCTTCCCTAGCTGCTCTGCATTTCAAAGCCCTGACGGATCTGTTTGGCGGGCACGCTCTGTGACCACTTCCTGTCAAGAAATACCCTCCTCTCTTTTGACGCTGAACTATTTCTGTTCACACCATACGGACCCTTGGTCTGTTTAGACTTTGAGGTACAGATGTTAACATGGACATCACGCGGGTTCACCTGACATCGTTAGGTATTTACGTAAAACAAAAGGATGTCTGTGGTTAATGAATAAAGCTATTTGGGCTCTGCCGGTGGTTCATTCGGATAAACTATTCAGACCAGGGAGGCGTGCAGGCCGTGGATACTGAGACCGAGGGGCGCGCAGAGGGCCTCGGAAACTGGAGCCGCAACCCGCCTGGCGAGGAGGCGGGGCCAGAGGCATTCTGGCTGAAGATGTCAACCTGCTACACGTGTTAGGATAACAGACTGTCTTTCCCTCTTCAAAGACCATCAAGGGATGGGGGCTGCAAACTGCTGGGGGGTGGTGAAGACAGTTGCTAAGAGGACAGGCCAGAGAATTCTCCTGGAGAGGGGGGAGAGTCCTCCTGGAGAGGCGGGAGAGTCCTCCTGGAGAGAAGGACTCCCTGAAGAGGGGGGAGAATCCTCTTGGAGAGAGGGGGGAGAGTCCTCCTGAAGAGGGGGGAGAATCCTCAAGTCCTCCTGGAGAGAAGGACTCCCTGAAGAGGGAGGAGAATCCTCTTGGAGAGAGGGGGGAGAGTCCTCCTGAAGAGGGGGGAGAATCCTCTTGGAGAGAGGGGGAGAGTCCTCCTGAAGAGGGGGGAGAATCCTCCTGGAGAGGGGGAGAGTCCTCCTGGAGAGGGGGGAGAATCCTCTTGGAGAGAGAGGGGAGAGTCCTCCTGGAGAGAGGGGGGGAGAGTCCTCCTGGAGAGAAGGACTCCCTGAAGAGGGGGGAGAATCCTCTTGGAGAGAGGGGGAGAGTCCTCCTGAAGAGGGAGGAGAATCCTCTTGGAGAGAGAGGGGAGAGTCCTCCTGGAGAGAGGGGGGAAAGTCCTCCTGGAGAGAAGGACTCCCTGAAGAGGGAGGAGAATCCTCTTGGAGAGAGGGGGGAGAGTCCTCCTGAAGAGGGGGGAGAATCCTCTTGGAGAGAGGGGGAGAGTCCTCCTGAAGAGGGAGGAGAATCCTCTTGGAGAGAGAGGGGAGAGTCCTCCTGGAGAGAGGGGGGAAAGTCCTCCTGGAGAGAAGGACTCCCTGAAGAGGGAGGAGAATCCTCTTGGAGAGAGGGGGGAGAGTCCTCCTGAAGAGGGGGGAGAATCCTCTTGGAGAGAGGGGGAGAGTCCTCCTGAAGAGGGGGGAGAATCCTCCTGGAGAGGGGGAGAGTCCTCCTGGAGAGAGGGGGGATAATCCTCCTGGAGAGGGGAGAGAATCCTCTTGGAGAGAGGGGGGAGAGTCCTCCTGGAGAGAGGGCATACCATTCTCTCCAGCTCCCCCAGGACCCCCTCTCATGCTCTCTAGGGTGTCAGGGGCTTTGGGCAGCTGCCAGCAGCAGAGCTCATCTGAAAGTCTCCTCTCATTCCCAGCTCTACCTGAATCCTAACACCTACCCGTGAGAACCCCTGGCCTAGCCCAGGGCGCAGACCCAGGGAGGGGCCTGCAGGCTGGCAGTCTCTCCTGGCACAGGTTCAGACACATTCTGTTTCCCTTTGGTCCCTGGATCCCTGCATCTAACAAGTCACAATATGTGACAACAATTAGGAAGGAATTCAGACACATGACTTCCTTCTGGAATGTACACCAGGGGACAAGAGTTTATAAAGATCCTTCATCTGCAGAAGGATCTTATAACAGGTCCTTTAAAAATCACATATAAAAAGCGAAACATCACAAACTCAACGTCAAGAAAGAGAAAATATTTCACTTCTCTGGATCAACCGATTTAAACGTGTTACTGAATTCCTGGAGCTTCCCAGGTGGCGCTAGTGGTGAAGAACCCACCTGCCAGTGCAGGAGACGCAGGAGATGTGGGTTCTGTCCCTGGGTCGGGAAGATCCCCTGGAGGAGGAAACGGCAGCCCGCTCCAGTCTTCTTGCCCGTGAATCCCACGGACAGAGGAGCCTGGCGGGCTGCAGTCCTTAGCACTGCATAGAGTCAGACACAACTGAGCAACTTAGCAGGCAGGCAGGCACCGAGTTCTTACTCCAAACTTTGTACTCTTATCAGACTTCCTTGTTGATGAAAATAGTTTGATACTCAGTTACTTGGCCACAGTCCATGGGGTTGCAAAGAGTCGGACACAGCTGAGCAACCAAGGCCTCCACTTCCACTTGTTTGGGGATAAACCTAATAACCTTCATGTTTGTCTCAAAATGAAGACAGGCATGGTTATCGACTGTGTAGTATGGTGAATGTTCAAACAAGGAGGCAAAGAAGATACAAACCTCATAAGAAGTTAGAAACTGTGGCGCTCTGGGGGTGAGCCTGACAATCACAGAACAACAGTCATTCTGACTCTCTGCTAGTTTCCATCTGAGTAGAGCTGAAACCAAATATTTCCATTTATGAACTACATTAATTTTCTCTTTTCCATTTGCACATGGGATAGGCCACATGCACAAAAACTAACTTCATAAATATTTCAAGAATATATCAAGGTCATGATACACGCACTATAGTGAAAAGGACAACTTGAACACTTTAACTATCACTCACCTGAAGAGTAATTAATGACTCAGGGGTTAGTGACTGCCCGACATCTGTTGCTCTCCTGTAGAATTTACTCGGCACCGAAACTGTGCAAGGACTAAAAGAGCCTGCCACAAGTTGAGATCCGTCCCTTTCCACTCAAACCTCCTCGGACAGGGGACCTGTGAACCCAGGGGAGAGACAGAGACGTCTCCTCTAATTCTGAGCGCTACTCCGATCTTCTGCCCACACCTCCACAGGCTCCTCAATGTCTAAAGGAGAAAGCCCACGCTCCACTTCCGTATCCTGAACTCTCCACGACATGGGGCCCCTCACACATGCTCAGTCGTGTCGACTGTGACCCCACGGGCTGTGCCTGCCGGGCTCCCCGTGCGTGGGGACCGTCCAGGCAGGACCCCGGCGCGGCCGCCGCTCCCCGCAGGGACCGACCTCGCTGCCCTGCACTCCAGACGAGCAGCCCTCTTCTCCAGGAGCCTGGGCCCCTGCCCGCCCCACTCCACACCCCTACCTGTGCTGTGTCTAGAGCTTGTCTGGATCACCCGTCTCTTCTCTGCACTCAGTCCTGTCTGGGTCCACTTTAAATATTTAGCTTTAGGGAGCCTATACAGAGTCTATCTGTGCTCCCAACCATCACTTTCAGCGGGTAGAAGTACCCGCCTGCCAGTGCAAGAAACTTAAGAGACGTGGGTTCGATCCCAGGGTCGGGAAGATCCCCTGGAGAAGGGTGTGGCAACCCACTCCAGTAATCCTGCCTGGAGAGTCCCATGGATAGAGGAGCTGGCGGGTACAGTCCATGGGTCGCAAATAGTTGGACATGTCTTAGCCCAGAGACTAGCATGAAATGATGCTCATCAAATGTCTGTTGAGTTAGACTGACTCCACCACCAGCCGCATGAACAGCGCGTCCCCTGCAGCTCCAGCTGGACCACCTCCAGTAACTGGCTCTCAGAGGCACCGCGCTCACCCCACATCCACGTGCCCACACCGGGAGTTTTCATTGTGCTGATGTCACAGCGTCTCTCTCTGACTGTTCCTCATTGTGACTGAGTAGGTGGTCACCTGTCCAGAGTACAGAGCACAAGGGTGCCAGGAGGCAGAGCTGCAGGACCCCCGTTTCCATGAGAGCAGACACAGAGTAATGATACAGGCAAGACCAAGGTCAGTGTCGTGGGGGAAGACCCCGGGAGCTGCAAAGGAGGAGGTCGGCGTGCGTTCTGCAGGCAATAATTGAGACGCGGCAGAGACACAGGGATGCTCAGATCTGCCCTGGCGAGGAGGGGACCTGGTGACGCGGGACTCGGGACTTTCCCCTTCTGATCTCCCGCAGCGTTACTGGGTTACGGCACCTCTTTACTCTTCGTGATAAAGATGATTAGAGTTTACTCAGCATTCCCTCTCCACCAGCGACTCACAATCAGCACTTTACATGCTCTCAACTCTCACGACAACCTAATAATCCATTAAAATATCCCCATTTCACAGATTAGCAAACTGCGGCACAAAGAAATGAAGTATCTTGGGGGGAAAAATCACATAGGCCGTAAGAGGTTGGCCTGGAAACCACTTGGCGTGAAACAGCCAACAGGGTCAGCTTTGCAAAAGCACAGTCGAGGGATGTGTCCTCAGAGAGGACAGCTGGGAAGAGGCCCGAAAGAAGAGGAGGCAGACGTGGAGCAAAGAGTGCTCCAGGCGGAGCAGCGGCTCGAGAGGGCGCCCGCAGTGGATAGGAATCCGCCTGCCAGCGCAGGGGACGCCAGTTCGATCCCTGGTCTGGGAAGATCCCACATGCCTCAGGGCAGCTAACCCGTGCACCCCCACTACCGAGCCTTTGCTCCAGAGGCTGAGCCACCGCAGGAGAAGGCCGAGGACTCCCTGCAAACCCAGAAAAGCCCGCGCAGCGAGGAAGGCCCAGCCCAGCAGAAAAGGACAAATGAGCACATAAACAGGAGCTGTAAACCGCAGCATGGAAGGCAGCCGGCGTGGCCAGCGCCCAGTGGCAGAGCGGGGGCGCGGCGGGGGCGGCGCGCCGGGCGCAGGCGGCTCAGGGCAGCTCCGCGAGGACGTCCGCTCGGACTCGCCTCGCCCTGCGAGCCAGCGGTGCGCAACCTGGCTGCCGCGGCGGGGGGCGGAAGGGACCTGGATCCCCGGGCCAGGAAGATCCGCTGGCTGGAGTGCAGCCCGCGCCAGCGTTCTGCCTGGAGAGTCCTGGCAGGCTGCGGTCCATGGGTCACGAAGCCTCGGAGCTGGCTGCCGTGACCTGGCACGCGCGCGCGCATCCTCATCCCTGGTTCTCCAGGAGCCACCTCGTAGGCTTGGAGGGGTTCCCTGCAGCATTCAGCCCGCGGTGTAAGAATGGGGCGGACGTCACCGTGAGCAGGAGACGCTGAGAAGGTCTAACACGGGGGATACGACTGGAGACGCGGCCCCGCCGACCTGGGGGAACCCAGCTGCACGAGTGTGAAGCGAGGGTGAGGAAGATCTAGCAGCAACGAGGACACGTATGGGGAAACAGGAATTTGTTTGGGAAGGGAAGGTAGAATTCTTGAAAGAAAAAAAAGTTGTCTCTGGGAAGAACACTCGAAATCAAGATACAACTAGCACTTACACTCAAATTTCCTTTCAAAGGAAAAGCTAGTTCTCAGATTCTTTCCCAGATGAGAGTGCTCTCGTCTTCTGTGAGAATAAAACAGATATTAATACTACAGTGTAAGTTCATAGGAAATGCCCAGAGAGAGCAAAGGGCTTAGCTCCTACCAAAATGATAACAGGTGATTCTAGCCTGGGAAGAAACGCCACACAGCCGGGAATAAACGTGGGTGCAGACTGGAGACTCCACGCCACCATCCCACTTTAGCTGCGACGCAGACACCGGAAGAGAAGGACCAAGGTCACCTGCGAAATCAGGAAGGCCTTGTGGGCTGCCCTCGCACCCTGCCCCGAGCGCACAGACCTCTACCCTCCTCCTGAAGGGCTCGGGGTCTTCCTGCCCGGCCCCGGGAGCAGGGCCATCAGGGCAGCCACTCAAGGACAGAGCAAGTGTGTGCTTACATGCTCACAGCAGGGGCGGGGGCGGGGGGGGTTAGTCAGGAGCCTGGATGGACAGACACACACGACTGTACGCAAAATAGGCGAACGAGATCCTACTGCACAGCACCGGGAACAACACTCAATATCCTGTAATAACGTGCAACAGAAAAGAATCCGGAAAAGAGTACATATGGACATCATACACGCATGTATGTATAAACAACCTGGAAACACTGTAAATCACCTTTTCTTCAATTTAAAAATAAAGAAAAGGCAGGTCTGTCAGGAATGGAACCCCTAGGAACATTTACGAAGCCCCGTCGAGATGCGAACGCGGCTCCTCCTCTGCTGACAGCCTTCACCATCTAACGTGGAATAACTTATGAGACTGTCTCTTATACGCCAGGCACTGCTACATGCATTTACATCCCAGTTAGGATGGGGTTCTATCACACACCTTCCCAGTTGTACAGACAAGGAAACTCAGGCCCAGAAAGGTTCAGTAACCTGCTCAAGGCCACACAGCTGCTAAGTGGCTCCAGAGTCCCTGACTGCATAACTGAATCCTTTTCTGAAACCAGTACCACATTGTACACCAGCTACACTCCAAGAAAGAACAAAGGAAACACCAGCCCCTCTCACTGCATGTGTGGCTCAGGCCTCAGGCCGCGCCGTTAACCTTCACCGCCAAGCATTTCCTTTCTGGACGAGGATTGAGGAGGTTGACCCTGGGTGCTGCCGGGAGCTCTGCGTCCAGGGGTCGGTGCCAGACTCTCGGTCAGGGCTGAGACCACGCCACCCTGTCACCTCCTGCGTCACCACAACTGATTTAAAACCAATCGAAGGTACAATTAGTAATAGCTGAGCTGGAAACCACAGGTGCGGATAAAAGTGACAGCAACCAGATTTGGTTAGAACACAATCTACCGAATTAGAGATGAGAGCATTTCAATCGGGCTTCCCAGAAGACAGGGGAGTAAAGAACCCACATGTCAGTGTGGGCGTGACTGTGAGATGCGAGAGATGTGGGCTCGATCCCTGGTCGGGAAGACCCCTGGAGGAGGAGACAGCCACCCAATTCCAGTGTTCCTGCCTGGAGAATCCCACGGACAGAGGAGCCTGGCGGGCTACGGCCCATGGGGTCGCAGAGAGTTGGACACGCCTGAGCACAGAGCATTTCAGTACCGGTCAACACCGAAATGACTACAAAGAGAATTTATAAGGGGTCTGGGAAAGCAAACCTGAAACCAAGACTGCTTTCGAGACACTGAGTGGCGGGTTCAGCTGTGCTTTTTGAGAATCCTGATATGCAAATGTGGCAACTGATAGTGGTAAAAGGCTTTTGGACTACCTAACATTGTGTGTGCAAATGATTTATTTTTAAACAAATGAAAAATCTGGTTGCCCCAGATATGTATGAGACAAGGGGGAAAACGGGGCTAATAAAGCTTCGCTCTGGTGGAATTTCCTTCTCTTCAGAGGTTTTTCTCTTTATCACATCTCAACTTGTTTCAACACACACCCCAATGCATCTGTTTCCTGTCTTTCAATTGTTACATAATTACATAATTTACACACATTTGTGTGTTTATGTATTTGAAAACGAGGAGAATTAAGAAATACGTTATTTAATATAGTCATACTAAAATTAAATTTTGGAACTATAAAAGAGGGAGGTGAGAGACTTACATTAGTAAATATCCTTTTGGACATACAGTGGGTGATCACGTTTAGAGTCTTTCGTACTGAGAGGTCTTAGATTTCGGTTAGTTTAGTAGAGCTGATGTCTACTTGCCTCGTTTGGGGGATACAAACTTTACCTTCTTCATAATTCTAGTTTAATGCTGAAATATTATTTATTATAAAGTCTGAGATAAACCATAATCCAGGTTATGTTACTCAGTAAGCAACTGAATGCCATTTTCAGATACTTTTTTAAGTGTACCTTTTTAATACAGCTCCTTGGCTACTATATTCAGTATATATGTAAGCATGGCTTAAAGTGGATTACTGTTAACATGTTACAAGTAAATTGCACAGTGATAGAGTTTGTAATAAAAATACGGACACCCACTGCTCACACACTGTAGTTAAGTATATTAGCTGATCTCAAAAAGATTGACTTTTACTCAAACAGGAGCAGTATTTTCCATCTAATCTATTAGCTTCAGACAATGCATATTAGCTGCAGATTATTGGGAATCTTTATATGTTCAAAGGAAGTATTTTTCACTGTATTATAAATAATTAAATATAACAGTGAAGATTCATCTTAAATGCAGATGAGAAAAAAAAAATCTCTCATTTATCCCTACAAAACAAGGTAGCTTAAAATTTTTTACCATTGCTGGTCTGTATGTATTCCCATATTTTACACCCTGGGAAAAAACAAGACACAATGTGTTTCCATAATTAACTTTTATTTATTCGTTTCGGCTGCACTGCACTGACCTGCGGGGTCTTAGTTCCCCAACCAAGGACTGGAGCCAGGCCACCGCAATGGAAGTGCCCAGCCCTACTAACCACTGAGTTTCCAGGGGACTCCTCATAACTACCTTTTCTCAAGGGCCATAGACTGCCAAAACAGAATCACTCATGGGTCAGATTTTTCATTTACACTCACTCTGTTATGTCTACCTGCCCCTTGGGCTGAACAGTTTGTGGGTATAACTTAGCTCGGTATTTAAAATAATTTTTTTTAAGCTGTAAAGACAAGGCATTTTCTTGATTCCTTAATATTTCGTGGTATTTCCAACATTCAGCTATCACATATTCTGGTTAATTATAGCCAATAAGATGTCATCAAGCCTATGCAAATCTGCATCACTTTGTTTTAAAAAAATTTAAACCAATTTATAGCGCCAAAAAGTGCTCAAAAACCACCTGCATTTACCGTTGACATTAATCCAGAACACTTATCTGCAGTAAATTTCTTTAAAACACATCGAGAACTGTATCACCATTTATCTAAAACTACACATCACAGGACTCCAGCTTCACAGGCTCTAACCGGCTGACTTTCACAGGTATAAACTCACGATCTTTTCGTCTACTGTTGTGAAGCTAGTCTAGTTCTTCATGGGCAAATAAAATGGTAATATAGCAATTCAGCTGGTGGAAAAGATACAGTCGTTGAGAACAAGATTTTGTTGGGTATGCTGCAGCAATCCAGGTGCCAGCCATACAGAAAGTGACATTTAGCAGTTGTTTGCTGAAGGAATAAACACACGGGTACAAGTATTCTACTGTAAATTTTTACTTTTGCTTCCATTAACATCACATCACATACATGAATAGAGGACTTGTTCAAGGCATTGAAAGCTGAAAATAGAGTGTTTAGNGGGCTGAGACCACGCCACCCTGTCACCTCCTGCGTCACCACAACTGATTTAAAACCAATCGAAGGTACAATTAGTAATAGCTGAGCTGGAAACCACAGGTGCGGATAAAAGTGACAGCAACCAGATTTGGTTAGAACACAATCTACCGAATTAGAGATGAGAGCATTTCAATCGGGCTTCCCAGAAGACAGGGGAGTAAAGAACCCACATGTCAGTGTGGGCGTGACTGTGAGATGCGAGAGATGTGGGCTCGATCCCTGGTCGGGAAGACCCCTGGAGGAGGAGACAGCCACCCAATTCCAGTGTTCCTGCCTGGAGAATCCCACGGACAGAGGAGCCTGGCGGGCTACGGCCCATGGGGTCGCAGAGAGTTGGACACGCCTGAGCACAGAGCATTTCAGTACCGGTCAACACCGAAATGACTACAAAGAGAATTTATAAGGGGTCTGGGAAAGCAAACCTGAAACCAAGACTGCTTTCGAGACACTGAGTGGCGGGTTCAGCTGTGCTTTTTGAGAATCCTGATATGCAAATATGGCAACTGATAGTGGTAAAAGGCTTTTGGACTACCTAACATTGTGTGTGCAAATGATTTATTTTTAAACAAATGAAAAATCTGGTTGCCCCAGATATGTATGAGACAAGGGGGAAAACGGGGCTAATAAAGCTTCGCTCTGGTGGAATTTCCTTCTCTTCAGAGGTTTTTCTCTTTATCACATCTCAACTTGTTTCAACACACACCCCAATGCATCTGTTTCCTGTCTTTCAATTGTTACATAATTACATAATTTACACACATTTGTGTGTTTATGTATTTGAAAACGAGGAGAATTAAGAAATACGTTATCTTATATAGTCATACTAAAATTAAATTTTGGAACTATAAAAGAGGGAGGTGAGAGACTTACATTAGTAAATATCCTTTTGGACATACAGTGGGTGATCACGTTTAGAGTCTTTCGTACTGAGAGGTCTTAGATTTCGGTTAGTTTAGTAGAGCTGATGTCTACTTGCCTCGTTTGGGGGATACAAACTTTACCTTCTTCATAATTCTAGTTTAATGCTGAAATATTACTTATTATAAAGTCTGAGATAAACCATAATCCAGGTTATGTTACTCAGTAAGCAACTGAATGCCATTTTCAGATACTTTTTTAAGTGTACCTTTTTAATACAGCTCCTTGGCTACTATATTCAGTATATATGTAAGCATGGCTTAAAGTGGATTACTGTTAACATGTTACAAGTAAATTGCACAGTGATAGAGTTTGTAATAAAAATACGGACACCCACTGCTCACACACTGTAGTTAAGTANCAGTATATATGTAAGCATGGCTTAAAGTGGATTACTGTTAACATGTTACAAGTAAATTGCACAGTGATAGTTTGTAATAAAAATACGTAGGACACCCACTGCTCACACACTGTAGTTAAGTATATTAGCTGATCTCAAAAAGATTAACTTTTACTCAAACAGGAGCAGTATTTTCCATCTAATCTATTAGCTTCAGACAATGCATATTAGCTGCAGATTATTGGGAATCTTTATATGTTCAAAGGAAGTATTTTTCACTGTATTATAAATAATTAAATATAACAGTGAAGATTCATCTTAAATGCAGATGAGAAAAAAAAAATCTCTCATTTATCCCTACAAAACAAGGTAGCTTAAAATTTTTTACCATTGCTGGTCTGTATGTATTCCCATATTTTACACCCTGGGAAAAAACAAGACACAATGTGTTTCCATAATTAACTTTTATTTATTCGTTTCGGCTGCACTGCACTGACCTGCGGGGTCTTAGTTCCCCAACCAAGGACTGGAGCCAGGCCACCGCAATGGAAGTGCCCAGCCCTACTAACCACTGAGTTTCCAGGGGACTCCTCATAACTACCTTTTCTCAAGGGCCATAGACTGCCAAAACAGAATCACTCATGGGTCAGATTTTTCATTTACACTCACTCTGTTATGTCTACCTGCCCCTTGGGCTGAACAGTTTGTGGGTATAACTTAGCTCGGTATTTAAAATAATTTTTTTTAAGCTGTAAAGACAAGGCATTTTCTTGATTCCTTAATATTTCGTGGTATTTCCAACATTCAGCTATCACATATTCTGGTTAATTATAGCCAATAAGATGTCATCAAGCCTATGCAAATCTGCATCACTTTGTTTTAAAAAAATTTAAACCAATTTATAGCGCCAAAAAGTGCTCAAAAACCACCTGCATTTACCGTTGACATTAATCCAGAACACTTATCTGCAGTAAATTTCTTTAAAACACATCGAGAACTGTATCACCATTTATCTAAAACTACACATCACAGGACTCCAGCTTCACAGGCTCTAACCGGCTGACTTTCACAGGTATAAACTCACGATCTTTTCGTCTACTGTTGTGAAGCTAGTCTAGTTCTTCATGGGCAAATAAAATGGTAATATAGCAATTCAGCTGGTGGAAAAGATACAGTCGTTGAGAACAAGATTTTGTTGGGTATGCTGCAGCAATCCAGGTGCCAGCCATACAGAAAGTGACATTTAGCAGTTGTTTGCTGAAGGAATAAACACACGGGTACAAGTATTCTACTGTAAATTTTTACTTTTGCTTCCATTAACATCACATCACATACATGAATAGAGGACTTGTTCAAGGCATTGAAAGCTGAAAATAGAGTGTTTAGAATTTCCAGCTGCAGCATAATCAAGAATCTTTTTATCACAAAATCAAACAATCTCTATTCTCACATGTAGGACCACATGTAGAGCTTATCAATTTCATTAGGAACTATAAAAAAAAAAGTAGCAGAAAATAAGTCTGCAAGTTACTGTTATGTCAAATGAGTCCACATGTAAACACATTGCTCTAGGCAGAAGCGGGGGAACTTTTTAAAGTACTGAAGTTATCTTTAATTGGATATGAAATATTTAAAACGAGAAAACTACTACTAAACTGGGACAGAATAGTAGGAAGCGCTATTCTCTGACACTTGTTGGGAAAAGGAAGCAGAGAGGAAATGGGAACATACTAGAGTTGTGTAGAGCTTTACGGCAGTAATTCACCCACAAACGGTGGAGCAGGCACCCAGTGACGGGCGGTCATACCATACAAAGCCTGCTGAATACTCAAACAATTAAGTCATCTCACCCAAGGTAAAAAAGTCTGTCTCCAGCCTAATGTGAGAATCATTTCTGGAAATTTGCATTTAAATGCTGGTACTATTTGTCACAATTTTTGGCTTTTCCTTTCATTCCACCTTTTACTTACTAAACACAAAGAGTGTTCAAACAAACAGTAGTTGGCACTTTACGGCACCTTTCAGTCCACCATCTTAAAGCATTAATTAAGGAGGTATTATTCATCTTATTTATCCTAAATTAGGGTAATCAGAATTAAGAAAGGCAAAGACTCTTGCTTGTCTTCTTGATGCACCAGTTTGGAATCTGAAAGTGCTTGTGATATGATTATGGCATTTGATAAAACAGTATTTACAGAGATGACCGAAACACTGTTTTCTGGGTTTGGCTGCAGAACATTCATCCACATCTTCTGGAGGACTAGTTGTACATTTCCAAGTGATCATGATTAGTAGGGTTTACTTATATGCTTTTCAGTTAAGGTATTAAAGATAGTTTTACATGAACAGCTTGAAGAACTGTAAATAAGCAATTGTACATCAGAAGTTTCTGATTATTTATCAGTTCAGTTCAGTTCAGTCACTCAGCCATGTCCGACTGAATCGCAGCACGCCAGGCCTCCCTGTCCATCACCAACTCCCGGAGTTCACTCAGACTCACGTCCATCGAGTCCGTGATGCCATCCAGCCATTCCATCCTCGNTCAGTACTTCGAACAAATGGAAATTACTTGAGAACAGGAAGGTTTTTTAATACAGTGGTTATTGCCAATAAAGTGGCTTTCAGAAACTAGAATTCTGTTTATACGATTCTATTGTCACTTCAAAGCTCTGTTTTGTACTGAAGAGGCGATCCGCAGATACATCTGAATGGTGATACATCTCTAAACCTCGCCATGCAGCTCATAAGATAGCTCTCTAGTGTGTTACCTAAGAAAAGGACAATACAATTAACAGCTCAAGAAAAATCAGAGAGCTTTTGATGGTTGCAATCCATCTGTAGTAATCATACTCTACTGCACTTGAACAATTTCCAAAGAGTAAGAAAAACTGGAGACTACATCTCTTATTAAGAAAAGGGACAGTCTTAACAGGAAAATTACAAAATGATAAGCAGTCTGATTATTCACATTATAAAATCTATTAAGGTATGCAACTCAATACCTTTCACATTTTGAGCTCACACACAAAGCTTGCTTACTTCCTCTTAGACAGTAAAGTCCATCTTTGGACTCAATATACTCCAAAAAGTAGGGATCACTGTTGCAGAGCAGTAATTATCAAATAGTGCCCTTGTACGTTACTTAAAAGACCCCCCTTTGTCCCGTGCCCTTCTCAGAGGAGGAGGGGCCATGAGGAAGGATTCGGCTTTGTAAGTCCACCCCGACAGCAGCAGTCCAGCTGTGACGTGTTCTAGAGCCTGGGGTCGAATTCTGTTTGAACAAAGAGTTCCTTACGGCCGACTAATATTCCACTGTTTCTTAAAAACAAAACCCCCACCCAAACCTAGAACCACTGTAACCAATTTACAAGCTGATTTCCTTGTTCCTCCTGTTTGTTCTGACCCACCGTTCCTTACACACTCACGTTTCCTCCCCTTCAGATACAGGGGGGCGCGAGCTACTGAGCGCAGCAGGGGAGGGGGTAGGGAAATAAAAGGCCGAGACGGCTGCTGTGAAATTCACGGGAGGTGCGAGCACTCTGCAGACGCCGCGAGTGCACCGACCCTTGCGAGACGGAGCGGGCTCGGCGCTCAGACCCGACGCTGCCCGGCTTCCAGGAGCCGCGGGTGCACGTCGGCGTCGTGAGCCCCCACGGGCTCCATCAACACGTGTGCTCGGCTTGACAAGAGCACCGGCAGGGACAGGACTCTGGCGGTTCCAGAACGCCGGGCGGGTTACTGTCCTTATCAGGGTCACGTGCCCGAGCCAGCCTTAACTGATTAGAGTGACAGGAAAGCTGTATCATTACGGTGTGTTTTCTTTCAACAATTTTAAGGAAAACCTGATTCTGCTAGTGGGCTTCCCAGGTGGAGCAGTGGTAAAGAATCCTCTGCCGACGCAGGAGACCTAAGAGCCGCGGGTTCGATCCCTGAGTCAGGAAGATTCTCTGGTGAAGGAAACGGCAACCCACCCCAGTCTTCCTGCCTGGGAAATCTGGAGACGGGAGTCTGGGTACAGGTCGTGGGGCCACAAACAGTGGACAGTGTCCTCAACTTGCTTTTTCGATGCCTCACAAGTCCCTAGAAATATATCAATGCTCTACTGGCAGGTAAACTGTCCAATTAATTCACAAGGCTCTACTGAACATCTTTCCCACACTGTTTAGACAATTTTTTGATTCCTATAATGATACAAAAAAGCTGGCTACCATGTTAAAATATCTGTTGAATGTCTGGAATTCAGCTAGACATTTTGTGGCTGATGCTCAAACTGTAGAGTATTCAGCTACTTTTCTTCTAATCTCCAAAGAAACTAGATGTTTTTCCCCCAGACACAAAGGCTTTTCTTTTTTTTTCAGTTTTAATAATCGAAGTTTGCTTTCCTTTTCTTCCACAAAAAATAGGTTTATCCTTACGGTAAATTATTTGCAAGGACAGAGAGAGGAAGGAGAAATTGGAGCAATAATCCAGAGGCAAAAAATACATCATTCACTAAAATGGGGTAAATAGATTTAATGTCTCATGTGAAAACATGATATATGGAGGTGAAGGTTAAAATATCCAAATAATGATAGTTTTCTTCCTTAAAAGATAAAGTAGGCACCTCTGGCAATCTATTTGTTCCTCACTATTCATCAGTAACACGACCTGCTCTGCGCATCATTAAAAAGCAGACTGATAGCATCTCAATGAAAAGTCCCTTCAGAGATCTCAAACACATGATTAAGCACAGTTAAGCCTTCAGTGTTGGGAGTGCGACTAAGTACAGCAGGGGAGAACTCTTGGAGCAAGGACCTCCTGGACAGACCTCAGTTTGAGTTCTAACTTAGCATGACTTGAGGTGGTTGGTGTAACCTCTTTGAGCCTTATTTTTCTCCGCTAAAAGGAAGTGCGTTTCCCTTGCAAAGCTGTTGTGAGGACTGTAAATAACGTGTGTAAAGTACCCAGTGTAGGGGCATGTTCTAGAATAGGTGACAAAGTTCAAAGTCTTTAGTCAACTAAATCTGAAAAAAAAAAAAAAAAAAGA